>CP139504.1:75033478-75219909 GCA_021014915.2 Artemisia tridentata subsp. tridentata
TTTAACATACCACACCAACAGTGTTGCTAACGATTTTATCTCTATTTTCTGTTCTAGCCTGGTGCAGCATCTGTTTTACAACCAACCCTCCATGCTGCAGAATAATCGTGTACTGTCATGAAACTATTCCACGATTTCAAAATTAGAACAACAGAGCTATCATATATCACACGCACCTGTGAGTTACAAATACAACTGGTCGATCTCCAATGCCTGCAGTAATTAGCTTTTCTAACAGCATGGAGCTAACTTCCTGAAGGGGCAAGCTTGATCCAGACCACTGTGTAAGATTTGTCTGCAAAAATAATATCCAAAAAACGCGGTTATAATCTTGTCAATAGAAAAGACTAGTTCTCTTCATGTCAATAATCACAAACCTTGTATTTTAGAGTAAACAAACGAGCATGAGGGAAATCAGATGAAAGCCATTCTGCAGGCCAAAAAGTTCCTTGCTTTCCTGCCTCTTCATCAATCTTTTCTACAAGTCCAGATTTAGACGAGTACTTGCACTCAGATAATCTCCAAGACTTATATGGCCCACCACGCAGGCCATGAATAAACACAACATCAAACAGTGGATCTGAATAACTCACTGATCCAGTGTTATCCGATAATGTCTCCATAGTCAATTCAATCCTTTGTTTTACAGGATATTTCCAGTGAGGTAGGTCAGGGTTGATTAAATAAATCATCTCCGTAAAATGAGGACACCTATGTTTATTTTCTGAATCACTATTTAAATCGTTATCATTGCAATAAATATTTAACAATGTTGCTCTTGCATAGCTTCGAGTCTTAAGGTCATTGCATCCAGGGATGTTACCATTTGCACAATTCTCAAGCCAATCACACCATACTTTGTCATTTAATATGTTCTCTTTAACTTTTGGATGGACAGATAGAACGGTTAAAAATCGAGCTGCATGCCTTCGGATATGAGCTGCAGGTGGAACATGGACTTTGGATGGATCATTAGCACTGGGAACATTTTCATCTTTATCAACAGATTTTATATCTTTTGATGCATTGTATGCTTCACTTGCTGCTAATTTCTCATAATCGTCTCTCAATAAGAGGCGACGTAGCAAAGATACTACACCATTATCAATTATTCTGGTTTGACAAAGTAAGTCATCACTACAGATTTCGGACATAGTTTTGATCCCTTTAAGAGTTGCAAGTGCAGAATCTGCAGCATTCACTTTCGGCACACTGCCTTTTTTAATATTTTTAAATGGTACAACAAAGGGCTCGATGCAAAGAAGATCTTCCAAAGACTCTTTTCCAAGCTGATTAACTGCTAAATTAACCACAGCACCAGCCAATTGGTTAGCAGCCTGTGTGCCATATACAACATTTGCTTGATCGATTTTAGTCTACAAGAATTAGATAACTTCATTAATAACCATGTATCACCAAAAGATTAAAAAAGACTCATTAAGTATAAAATGAATAATAAAGCTACAAACCTTCACTTTATCCTTAGGCTGAGCACTCCCATTAAGTTGCGAGATCCTAAATTTTACAATGTCATTCAGCAATATAGCCAACCAACCTTGAGAGATTGGTATCGAAGACGGCGCATAGTCTTCGAGAACATGAGAAAGAATCTTTATAGCAGAAGATCTGGTAGCATCAGATGAGGTATCACCAAATACCCAGCGAAGCAGAATGCTTGTCCACTTTTGACCTTCATCAAGAGTCAGATGTACGTTACCTGTACATAATGATTCTAGACCTTTTGCTAATGCTTCTTGTATAGATTCATGTTTCCACATTCTATTAGCAGTTCCCCTCATTAAATAAAGACTCTTTTCCATAATCGCCTTTTGAGCCCCACGACATCTTTCAAGTGATAACAAGAATGCAGATAAAGCTACACGGGTCAAAGGAACATCATCACTTTTGCTCGCTTGGGACACAGTGGAAAGAAGGCAGGAACTCCAGTCAGAAACAAAATCATCTGAAGGCAGATTTCGGTCTTCTAACAATAACCTAGCCACTAAACTCCCATGCCATTTCACAGATCTCTCGGGTGCCACCAAAGCAGTCATAATAGCATGACCATTATGGTCTAATTCTTGGATATGTGATCTATTCACATGTGAAGCCATTGCCCAATTTGCCAAAGCCCATGCAGCAAAAGGAACAGCAACATGTTGAGAATCCAAATCATCCCATAAACCAGGAATAACGGTTGGAGAATTTTCAGTTATTTTGTTAAACAATATTCTCCTAGTTTTATTAGTACATTTAACATGTGGTTTCTCTAGCTCCATCGACCCGTTACTTCTTGTAAGGCCCACAAAGTTAATCCCAAGGCCATTACCTCTCGGTTCATCCAAATACATACCACCTTCTTCAACAACCTCAAGTGCAGCTGCGATATCTCTCATTGCAGCTTTTTTTGATAACATAGGCTTCAAACTGACCTTATCCACATTGTCACATTCTGAAGTCACAATATCCATAATTGCTGCAACAAGCATGCTTCTACCTTTTAAAGGATCAGCAATATCAAACGAACTACGCATCTTTTGCTGTTTACATGAAAATGCAGCTTGTCAATGTCAATGAATGTTCCTTATTGTCTTTTTTGTTTTCTTTTTTTATGTGTGTGCATATATAATGGAGAGGGATAGTATAAAGCGCTATAAGGGGCACCGGTGAACAAAATTTACATAATTACATCACTGGTAAAGCTTAAAGACCTATGTGCAACACCGTGTCCTTTGTCCAACTTATATGATTTTTGCTCACCAGAATTGTTCATCATATCAATGTTATAAACTTTGTTCCTCATGCCATTTTTAGCATTTTGACGTTTCTAAGCTAAAATTGTTTGGATGTTGATCGAATTAAAAGGTATAAACTTTGTTCATTGATGCCTATTTTGCATTTTTTTCCACTGGCTATGCTAATTATGCGCTTAATGTTATACATTTTGTTTATCAATGTCCATTGAGCATATGTTTATGCTAGTTTTGCAATGTAATAAGGCCTTTTATTTGGTCATCACATCCCTATTAAATGTATCATATACCTTTTTAGCAAGTTTTACGCTGGCTACTCTAAATAGGCTTTGTATTTGATCTCGACCCTATTGATTGATCATCTTGACGCTAATAATGCTTTTTATGAGATTCCCATCATATAACTAACATGAATAAAAAATACCTGTTCCCAAGGATGAGGATGAGCTGAGAAGATAAATCTAAGCAAATTTGGAACCGCTTTTGGCCTCTTAAGAACAGCTTCCGCCACATTACAGTCAGCAATCAAATAAGCCAAAGCCCTAGCTGATTCCGCTTGAGTTCCATAACATCCACCACCTTTATTTAACGCAACTGAATCCAACAACCAATCAACCACCACACCACCACCAGCACCAACAATAGCAGCTCTACTTCTGTCATCAGCAGCCACAATATCCGCTAACAAAGCCGCAACCCTAACCTCAAACCCTAATCTCACCTCATGGTTTATCAAAACTGAACTCAACGATTTCCATAACACAGAAACCGCAACATGGGTATGCTTCACCGTGTCCATAAACCTCTTAAAAGATTCATGCAAACTTTCTAACGTAAAATCATGAAACACGGGCTTGTTCTTATTATTCTTATATTTCTCATCTTTATATTCATCGTCCTTATTGAGAAATGTTGTGGCTGCAAAGGTAGCAGATATTAAAGTTGCTGTTATGGCAATATTACGCAAGATGGGACCATGTGGGATTTTGATGTTGTTAAGGTTTTTGGCTTTCGTGGTGGAGTTTCCATGGTTGTTCGTGGTGGATGAGGAGGACGAGAAGAGCCGGTGGAGAGGTGAAAATGGTGGTGCCTGATGATGACGACGGTGGTGGTTGATGGTGGTTTTGATTATGAATATGAAACGGTGCATGGTAATACGTATGCATGGGAATTAATTGAAATTAAGGTGTAATAAGATCTTTATGGAAATCTTTTAAGAACAAAGATGTTTTTGAATTGGTGTGAGCGAAATTTATGGGGAAGATACGGTATTATACGGTGCTAATATTACTAATTTCAAAATATGTAGTGTTAACATAGTATTTGATTGCTCATATGTTAATATTTTTTCATGATCCGTTTGTACATACAACACTAAAAATAAATCAAATTCTCAAAATAGTACAAAAAATTGGGTTGTAGTCAACAAATGGTACAAAAATAGTACCTCTTTCTAAATAGTAATGTGCGAATGTGCGACTCCATTAGATATGCGACACGTGTCATCTTTTTAATAATAAAGTACATTGGTAGATGGGTGTTTTCTCATATATTCTCTTTTTTGTCTTATTATTAAAGGTGTTAAAAGACTATAATACCCCCATCTTTTATATAAAATTACTTCACCACTCTTCTCTCTCATTTATTTCTTTCACCACTCTTCTCTCTCCCTTTTTTTTGGGGTCACCACCACCTCGCCATCACCGCCACAGATCAACACCACCATCACCACCTCATCACCATCACCACCTGATCAACACCACAACAGATTCGCCATCACCACCTCATCACCATCACCACCACAGATCCACCATCACTCTTGATTTTTTATAGATCTACAAATTTTTCTCGATTTTTTTAATAGATCTACAAGTTTTTTTTTTTTTTTTTTTTTTTTTTTTTTTTTTTTTTTTTTTTTTTTTTTTTTTTATAGATCTACAAGTTTGTACAACGACCTCAAAAGACACCCACCCCGCCATAAATGGATCTTGCCGCCGCCTGGAAACCACCTCCATAAACAGATCTTGCCGTGGCCTGGAAACAAGTGTCGGCGCTGCTGCTATCAAACTGATATTTTTTTTTTCTTTTTTCTTTTTGGGTATGCTATTAGATAAGATCACTACAAGAAAAGACAGAACGGGCGACAAGCATTATGCCGACGACATTTTGTACTAAACGACAAAAAAGGCGCTTGACCGAGCCAAGGATGCGTTGAATTTTTAAACTGTTAAAATCCCGACGACACGTCGTTGGGATAATATTGGAAACGTTTGACTTTTCTGACCATAGTAAAAAACTGGGCGGGAATTTGCCCCGCCAACATGTTGTCGACGACATGTCGTCGGCAACATATAAACCCAAAAAATAATTGCAATTAGCGATTGATTAGCGTTTGATTAACATTTATTTTGTCATTACTGTTATTGTCCCGACGACGTGTCGTCGGGATTTATTTAAACCTAATTTTTGTTTTCCCCCGCGTGTGAATAATAGCGAATAATTGGGCGGGGATTTTTCCCTCCTGTTTTACACCGACGACATGTCGACGGTATTTTCTTCCCAAACACATTATATACACTCTTATCCTCAAAACCACTCAACCTCACAACCTCTTATCTTCACACCAATTTCAAAACCTGAGATGCAGCGATATAATCCTTTTATTTGTTCTTGTGGAACAGGAAATATAAAACTAAAAACATCACATCAAGAAGATACCTTTGGATGGAAATATTATGCATGTCCTCTTTCGAAGGTGAACAATCATACATTTCTTATTTATGTAAATATTCAAACAATCGTAACATTTCCTTATTATGTAACAGCCAAGAGAAAAAGATCATGGATGTGGATATTTTATATGGAAGAGTGAATTTGATGACCGGTTACAAGTAATCTCTTCTGCTTCAACATCTTAAGGTGATGGATCTGCACGGAGCATTGTCGACAAGAGCCTGTCGACGTTTGACTAGAAAAACGTGTAGGTCCCACATTGTCGTCGGGGTTTTTTGTCGGGAAGTTAAATCCCGACGGAGCATTGTCGATAAGAGCTTATCGACGTTATGTCATCGGCAACTTATTGTGCCGACGTCATGACGTCGGAAATACGGAAAAAAAGTCGTCGGGCATAGTCTGTAATGTACTAGTGGATTGAGTTGACTTTATATGGGAAAACAATGAGTAATCATTGGTGATTGATTGTAATTGTTTTATGAAAATGCATATCGAGTGTCTAATTGAATGCTTCTTCAAGACAGTTTGCTACAATTGATCGAATTATGTATAGACTTGTTAATATATGGTGTCAAGGCAACTGGATTAAGTCATGATGTCATTGCAGTTTCGAGATAATACAGAGTTTAATTGATGATGTTTATTTTGAATATTTCGTTGGTCGGATCGAGAAATTAGACATATTCTTGTTACGGGTTGTTAGTTATAGTGTTTATATGTTCAAAAAATGTCTTTATATTGAAGTTATAGTTGAAAAAAACCGTTGGCCGGAATAAATGCGTGTCGCCGGAATATATGGGTGTCGCTGGAGCTGTTGATGA
Source organism: Artemisia tridentata subsp. tridentata (assembly GCA_021014915.2). Lineage (NCBI taxonomy): Eukaryota > Viridiplantae > Streptophyta > Magnoliopsida > Asterales > Asteraceae > Artemisia > Artemisia tridentata. The sequence continues at coordinate 75,039,786 of CP139504.1, forward strand.
TGATGGTAAAAAAATACGAGTCGCACATTCGCACATTTAATGTCACACATTTAAAAGAGGGTATTTTGGTCTTTTTAATACTCTTATAATAAGACAAAAAAAAAAAAAAAAAAAAAAAAAAAAAAAAAAAACCCACCTACCAATGTACTTTATTATTAAAAAAGAGGACACGTGTCGCACATCCAATGGAGTCGCACATTCGCACATGACCATTTAGTGAAGATGTGTTATTTTTGTATCATTTGATGAACACAACCCAACTTTTTGTACTATTTTGAGAATTTGCTCCTAAAAATATTACTACTTCCGTCATGAAAAGAGTGTTCAGATTTCAGAAAAAACAAAATAATTAGCAAATTATGATATGTGTAACTACTGCAAGTTTTGAGTGATAAAAAGTTATTTGTGCCCTCACACTTATTAAAAAAAAATTAGAAATGAGCAAAATGGCAAAATAGGAAAAGTAGTCATAAATTACTATTAAAAACGGAACATTTTTTTTAGGATAAATATAAATAGTAAGGTGAATACTTTTCTTGAAACGGAGGGAGTAATAAGGCGTTACTCACTTACTACTTATAATAAGGCGTTTTTGAGTTAACTCTTGTCAAGACATGTGTGAAATATACTATGACGGTACTTGGTATGTGTGAAAAACATTTTAAAGGCCTAACCTTTAGAGGCCTAGTTGCAAAGTGAAACCCATTGTTGAGCGGCTTGAGCTGGTCCATAAAAGGCCCAATTGGGTCATAATGCAATATGACCAAGTAAGTACTGCAGTACTGGTTAGCTTCGCATTACTACAAAATAAAATTAGGATAAATTAATGGTAGCATTCAACATTTTATAACACTTTAACATACTCAAATAGAGCTCAACAAATTAATGGAATTAATTTCTGTTATTCGGATGACTTTGTAGAATGAAATCAAACAAACATGTTTTATACGACATAAAACATATAGAAAACCTCCAAACCCGAAACTCCTAATCATTTGGCATTTATCAATCGTTTTTAGCCACGAAATCGATCTTTATTCCCCTTCTAGCGAGAACATATAAAGGATTTCTTGATGCTATAAGTCTTACTTTAAGTGGTATCAAAGTTTGGTACCAAGTCAACTTTACCATCACTTTAGGTTGAAGTAAAAAACTTAAACAACTACAAAGCACTAAGCATAGTATAAGCACAAAAAACACATTCCTGCACACATCAAGAACATACAGAGACAGCACTCACAAAAATGTCGTTTTCGCTTTGGCATCAAATACTTGTCAAAGGATCGTATGATGAATTGTAAGATAATCTTTTTTTGGATTTTCAAAAAGGTAGTTTACTTAGTCTTCAACCCAAAGGATGAAGAAAACAACCCTTTGGATTTTACTAATCAGCTACTAGCATGAAAATGTTGTATACAAAAAGTAGTATATATACTTGTTATGTAAAGTTATAAACCATATGCTTTTATTATAGTCATGGGCGTATTTCATCATGAAGAACCACCAAACCCCTCAAAGAGTTGCAAATTCCTCAAGGATGCTTTTTCAATATGCCATAATTTTTGCATAAAGATTTCTTCTCATAACCTAGACGAAGATGATGATGATGTCAGCGATTTCGATGATGAACAAGAAGTAATATACCTCTCCATACTTTAACGATTTTTTTTTTTTTTGGTGGTAGGAATTTCAACCCGCATAACAAAACATGTAAAAAGATGCAAGTCGTTCAGAGTTTATTGCATATAACTTCTTGAATTGATGAATTTTAACCGCGTATAACAGAGTTCATTTAGTCATAACCGCATTAGTTATGTGCAAATTTCAAAAAAAATGGGACAAAGAAGTGTTTATGGCTCAACCGGACCTAAAACGACCCATTTAACCGACAAGCCATTTTGCCACCTCTGGTTATGTTTTATATGTGTATACCTTTCCTCTCCAGGTTTTTGTTTCAGCGGTTCTAAGTAGATACATGGAAGCAAAGTCAAAAAGGAAGCTTGGACTAGCATTAGACAGCTTTATATGGGATTACTCGCCAATTGGATCACCTCCCATGAAAAAAGAAATACATCATGAAGATGATGTTGTAGACAAGGATGAATTCCACTCTCCTTGTAGTCGTCTTTCACGTTGTTCAAGTGCTACAACCGCAGGAGAATTTATGTCTGTAAAGACAAATCTTTCTCGTTGTTCAAGCATGAGTAGTATTGAGTTCCCGGTCTTTAAAAGGAGGCGCTCAATTATGCGAGAGCTTTGTCATCATCAAGGGTGGCCTTTTGGTCTTTGCAGAAAGGCTCTTCTTGTTCCACCTCTGCCTAAATCGCCATCTGAATCTTGGATGTGGCGTAAAACAACCAGAACTGTTAAAATACCTTGACATATGTAACACATTGTGTTTTTCCATTTGATATTAAAATAAAGGAGGGTTGATACAAAAAAATTTCGATTAGAATTGTTGCTAATTCTTTAGCTTTTCCTTACATGAAGTACCTAAACATTCCATTGTTTGATATACACTCGCTGACAAACTATCAACAATCACTTATTAGCAAATAATCACATACATCATAAACTTGTATGTATCTAGCTTCGGGTTTTAGACCTTTTAAGAGTTGTCAAAAACTCTATATTCCTGTCTTTTAAAGGTAATTTTAGATTGAACATATAATGATTAAGCTGTAATAGGTACTCTCAAAATTTACTAACTTTTAATGCGAACCGTATGATATCCTAATTTTAGAAAGCTTTAAATAAGTCTTTAATGTGAACTTTGAAGTGTTTGTCAAAGCTTATTTGACGGGCTTATGAGTTTATTTGGCAAATTGAAAAGCCAATAAGCTAAACTTTTAGCTTATCAAGTTGAGCTTGTATCTTAGTTGAGTTCATAAGCTTAAACTGATAAACTCATAAGCCATTAAAAACAAGCTTATTGCTGTTAGTACAAATTTTGGGCACACCTCCAGACCTAGGTTAGACTAGCTCTTGGCGGGTGTAGATCTTGTGCTAAATACTTTGTGATCTGCTAAGAAAAGTAGCACCTTTAGTCTTACCGCGGAAGGGGGGTTCCGCGGTTGGCCTCCGGTGTGAAAGTAAGTATACTGTTTGAGATATAAGGTGTAAGTGCGGACTAGGTGGGAGTAAATGCAGTTAGCTGAGAGTAATAAATGAGATGGGGTATTTATACTACCCATATACTTACTGTAGCTGTCTCGGGACTCTGCGAGTTGACTTGCACCTTACCGAGTAGGTAAGTTTCAGGGCAGAGCTGAACTGCGCCATACCTAGTAGGTGAGTGTCAGATCAAGTGGGAGACACAATCCCACAAGATCTGGATTTTGGCAGTGTGATAGTCCGGCTGCGGCCAATGATGTGTTCCGGCCCGGCCTAGGGAGGTCGGGGTATGTTCTTGTCCTGGTTTGGCAAGACTGGACTCTACAATGTGTATTTGTCCGTCTTGACTCTGCCGCGGTTAGTTGTGAACATGTCCGGCCCAGCATGCTGGGTCCGGGGATCCTATACACGATCAAGTCCCCCCAATCTAGTATACTTGTTAATTTTGGGAACAAGTGTTCTAGGCTTTATTCAAATTTCCGCGGCTAATAATGGCGCGTTTAGTTGAGTAAAGTTCTTTGAACTTCCGCGGCTGATGATGCCACGTTTTGTGTGTTGCTGACTAGATATTCCACTTTTCGCGTTTTTCGGTGGTGACAGCCTGTCATTGGTAGTCGAGAAACGTTTTTCACCCACTTATTTACTGACTGATGTGACGTTTTTGCGGCTGACCGTTCATTTTATGCGACAATCCTGACGGCTCATCTGGGTAGATCTATAACCGTTCAATAAGTATCCGGGGACATGGCTACGTAGTGACCGTCCGATAGACGCGATTGCACATGTGTGTGTGGCTATAAATACCAATATTTACACCATTGTTATTCTTTTTTCACACACAGTAATTATTTTTCCTTCTCTCTAGAAAAGAATATCTTCCGCCTTCATTCCTCTTGCTATCTTTATTTCCGGACTTAGATTTTCAGGTTAGGTTTCTTTCAAATTCGTCTTTTGATTATTTAGAATGGCTCCTGATCATATAAGTAGTGTGACTTCTAAGCTTTCTCAGGAGGATGTAGATGATTTTTGTAGGCAGTATAATATTCCGGGCCATCTTTTGCCTCAAGCGCCCGGACCCCTGGATACTACTACCTCCGTCCCAAATTAAGTGTCCAGTTTGACTTTTCAGAGTCAAACTGTTTCAACTTTGACCTTAACTATTTTCGTGGGTGTTATATAATACTTGATGCAAAATATAAGAATAGATTAGTATTTAAGTGTATTTTTCATTGGTATAATTTTTCATCATGTATTATATAACACAAACAAAGTATTTAAGGTCAAAGTTGAAGTAGTTTGACTCTGGAAAGTCAAACTGGACATTTATTTTGGGACGGAGGGAGTATTAGAGATGCTCCGGAGGGGAAAATAGGAATATATACTAGGTTTTTTGAGTTAGGTAATTTTAGGATTCCCCTTTCAATTTTCTTGCTTCGCGTTCTAGAGTACTTCCAAATTCATTTATCTCAGTTGTCTGTTCTAGCGGCTTGTAGGATTAGCCATTTTGAAATCCTTTGCCGCGTCCATGGTGGTTCTCCTACTGTGGACCTTTTTAGGAAATTTTATTATGCCGGTATTAGTAATGGATGGATGACCTTGGAGAAGAAGAAAGGTCCCAAGTCTTTAGTTGTTCCGGTCGGCTATACTGCCGTGCTTGATTCGGTCAAGAACTGGAAGAACCGCTTCTTCTTTGTTAAGAAAACCATTTTTCCCCTTTCTATCCCATGGTATGAAAAGGTTTCTATAGACCGAGACCCTCCTCCCTCTGACACGGGCTTGGATCTAGAATTGTTGCGACGACTTGATACCAAGAGGGCCCCCTTTAAAAAGTATCCGGAGATCTTTCTGAATGTCATAGGGTTAAGTCAAACTTGGGATGATGATAGTTGCCGCCCGACCTTTTTATGGCCGGATGATACGGGTGGGTTGTTGATCTATTTTATTGCTGCTTTCTATTTGTGTTTTTCCGCGTCTAACCTTATTCTTTTGACATTCGCAGAAATGGATTTGTTCTCCTTTATCACCCAACCGGACGTGTTCAAGGTGACGACCGGAGAACGTACTTTGAAGGAAGGGGAGCTCACGCTAAGGGCTGAGACGGCCCCGCGTGTTGTGGAGCCGACAGAAGATTTGCTGAAGGTGGTGGACCGCACCGTTGTTGATGAGGTAGAAGCGGCGAAGGCCGAGAAGAAGACTGGGAAGAAAAGGGTGGTAATTGATGCGCCGGAGAAGCCCCCAAAGAAGAAGAAGAAACTCGTTCGTAAGAGTGACGCGGCAGGGTCAGGTATGAGTTACTTATTTCTTATCTCTTTTTTTTTTTTTTTTTTTTTTTTTTTTTTTTTTTTTTCTGCACTGACATACGGTTTGTTTTTATGTTTTTAAATGACCCTCCCGCGGAAGACCCTCCCGTGGTTGAGCTCCATGATGAGTCGGGGTCTGAGTTGGAGCGTTCTGGGCCTCACACGGATGCTAATATCATGAAGAATGCTACCGTTCTTACTTCCTCCTCCAACACCCCTTCTCAACAATATTCTAAGGGTAAGGGTTCTGAGGCACCCCATACGGACCAGACTGAACCCGTGCATCTTGAATCTTCAGGCCCATTTCTTGAGATGCCGGACCAAGGTCATGAGGAAGGTACGTCCAGGCATGCTGAGGCCGAAGGAGAAGAGTCGAGTGGTTCCGGGGATTTCTATCAGTCTGTCTCGGTTGACACCGTTGAGACCGCTTCCACCTATGTCCCTAAATGGTTATCCACTAATGGGTTTAAGATGGACGATCCCTTGGTCTGCCGCAGTATTGTCGACAATGTGGCGACCCCGGGGTATGCATCTGTAATGAGGAACATGTCTGCCAAAGATCTGCTGAATGAGTATAATCTGCTTACCTCCCGCCAAGTATATATGAATTCTGAGGTCCGCATAAGGTTGGAAAATGAGCTGTATCAGAATACTAAACTGGGTAAATGGTTGGAGGGGAAAGAGAAGCTGATATTCCATTTGAGGACCAAGTTGGCTAAGTTGGAGGGTGAATCTGCCGAGTTTTCTGAGCTCCGTGGCCGGGTATCCGCTCTGGAAACGGCCGCGGAGGCTAAAGATAAGGAATTGGCTAAGCTCCGGGCTGAAGTTGAAAAATTATCTCTGTCAGTGGCCTTGGTTGGAAATTATGGGAAGAAGAACGCGGAGCTGGCCGCGCAAAAAGTAGAACTTTTTGCCAAAAATGAGGAGCTGTGTCAAAAGGTCTCGGGATTGGAGATAGTTTGTAGCACCTTGCAGCAGCAGGTTCAAGTGCAAATGGAGAAGTACGTTGAGGAGAGTGTGAGCATTGCCTGCGGCACTTTTGAGGATCATCTGGCAGATATGGATAAGAGATTGATTACTATCAACGAAGAATTTGATACGGACCTCTTTCCTCAATGTTTAAGGGCTATTGAGGGTAGGCGTTGGGTTATTGGGCACGGCTTCCGGTATGCGTTCCACAAGTTCAAAGAGTCTTTCGAATTGAAGACTAGACTTGGAGCTTGTATATCCGCGGCGATATTAGAGGGGGTGCGCCAAGGGTTGGAACCCAGGGTTGTTCATGGATCAAAGGGTGTTAAGCTTCAAGATGTGGAGGCTTACAACCCTAAGGCTAAGGAGTGCTATGAGGCCGCGGTGCATAGGTTGGCAAATGTGCCCTTCCCTTTGTTGGAATCCCTTGAGGCTTGTAAGGATGCCCCTTTGGAGTTCCTAATGTCGCAGCTGGTGCTGGAGGAGGACCGTCGCCCTGGAACGGGGGAATATACTTTTAAACCTCCAGTTGCGGAAGAGACTGTTCTTCCGGAGTTCGTGCTCAGGCTTGTTACTCGCCGCCCCAGGGCTATTGCTGCGTACAAAGAGCACAAGAACATGAAATATGGGGTGGAGTTTGACTACAGCGATAAGGGTCTTGCCGTTGTTCTTCCTGCTCCTTCCAAGTCCGGACCCTCTTCTAGTGTGGAACCTGAGCTGTTGAGCCTGCGACTGGTGTTACCCCGTCCGGGCCGGTGACTAATCCGACCGGGGATGATAGTGTTCAACATGATGACATGTTTGATACTTCCGTCCTCGACACTAAGGGGCCCGAGAGTTAGTTGTCTGGTTTCTGCGGCTGTTCTTTGGGAGATATTTTGACTATATCTACCCTGCCGCAAATCTTGTGAAGCTTTTATCCTTTAGAATTTTGAAATGTAATCCGGGTGAATGCATCCGCGTATTTTGTAATTGATGATGAATATAACTTAACCATTTTGATGTGTATTAACACTTGGTTGTTTATGTTATGTATTTGTTTTTGCCGGGGCTCATGTTGCCGGACTTAATTTACTATCTCTGTGTGTCCGTACTTAGAATTTCCGGGGATAGTTTGGCAGGTCAATGGGTTTGCAATACCACTTATATGCCTTATATAATAGGGAGGTGCAATGTCCTCATGCCGGGCTTGCAATGCCTCTTACGCATTTTTATAGCCGCAAAATTGTTTTCCGGCTTATGTATGCATATGACAAAAATGATAATAAAAAATGACAAGTAAATTTTTAGAAAATTTGTGGAGTTGATCGGACTCCACATATCATTAATTTAGGAAACTACATACATAAAAGATGACTAGTGCTAAGATGAGTTCCCGCTGCCGGATTGAACCGCGGTCAGCCACAAAAGATGGGAATACTTACATTTAATCACAAGTAACATTTTTTGAGATTCCGGATATTCCATGTCCGGGGTAGATCTTGGCCATCTTGGTTCCGGAGTTTGTATGCTCCTTTTCCCAATGCTTCCACAACTTCGTACGGACCCTCCCACTTGGGGCCCAGCTTTCCGGTGCTCTCAACCAGGCTAGCATCGTTGTTGCGGTAGACAAAGTCTCCCGGCTTAAAGCTTTTGCCGCGGACCTTGGCATTGTAGTATTTTTCCATTCTGGACTTGCTTCTTGCCTCTTCAATAGCCGCGACTTCTCTCCTTTCTTCCAGGAGATCTAGGTTCAGCTGTAAGGCTTCATCATTTGCTATTGGGTCAAATAGAGCACATCTGAGAGATGGCATTCCGACCTCTACGGGGATCACGGCCTCCGTCCCACAGGTTAGGGAGAACGGCGTGTCTCCGTTGCTGGATTTGATCATTGTTCTGTATGCCCAGAGCACATGCGGCAGTTCCTCCAGCCAATCCCGGCTTCCTTGGTCAATTCTTGCTTTGATCCCTTCTCCCAAGCTTCTGTTAGCTCTTTCAACTAACCCGTTCGCCTGCGGATGTCTTACTGATGCGAACCGCTGCTTGATGTTTAGCTTTTCACACCAATCTTTGAAGGGGTTATCCCTGAACTGTTTGGCGTTGTCCGCCATAATTTCCCCCGGCAAGCCGAACCTGCACACGATATTATCCCATACGAACTTCTTGACTTGATTACCGGTGATGGTTGCGAGAGCTTTGGCCTCGATCCATTTTGTGAAGTAATCTATTGCTACTATCAAATACTTGATTCTTCCTGGAGCTTCTGGAAATGGACCGCAGATGTCTATGCCCCATTTATAAAATGGCCAGGGGGAAGTGATAGGAGTTAAGTTATGCTAAGGATTCCTGGGAACCGGCCGGTGGACTTGGCAGTCTTGGCACTTGTTAATCACTTCTCTTGCGTCCCTATGCATGGTCGGCCAATAATATCAGTATCTTATTGCCTTTGCCACGATGGCCCGGGGTCCGGAGTGCATGCTGCACGAACCCTCGTGGATTTCTCTAATCACGTAGTTTGCTTGTATTGGTCCGACACATCGTAACCACGGCTCCAGAAATGATTTACGGAACAGGACTCTGTTGATGACGGAGTATTGTCTTGCTTTGATCTTTAGCTTTCTTGTTTTTTCTGATCCGCAGGAAGCACTCCCTCTTTCAGATATTCGAGGAGCGGGGTCATCCAAGTGTCCCCTTCTTCTTCAACTACGGCCATCACTTCTTTTTCCTCTATTGATTTATCTTTCAAGACTTCAACCAAAACTTGCTTTGTTAGATGGGCGAAGCTGGTGGAGGCTATTTTGCTTAGTGCGTCCGCCTGCTTATTCCGACTCCGCGGAATTTGTTTTATGGAGAATGTACGGAAGTTTTCAATCAAGGCCTTGGCTTTTGTGAGATACCGTGCCATGCTCTCTTCCTTGGCTTCATATGCACCGTTGATCTGATTCGCGACCAACCTAGAATCCACGTTTGCAGATAGGTCTTTCACCCCCATCTGTTCCGCTATCCTTAACCCGGCTAGTAATGCCTCGTATTCTGCTTCATTATTGGATGTATTAAATTCAAATCTTAAAGCATAAGTGAATTCTGTACCTTCAGGGTTCGTGAGGATTAAGCCTGCTCCGGATCCTTCTTGACAAGAGGATCCGTCGGTGTATAAGTTCCATGGTTCAACATACGGCAAATCTTCCGCGGTTACTTCTGTTGCCGGGGTTTCTTCTTCTGGAACTTCCGCGATGAAATCAGCTAATACTTGTCCCCTTATGGCTGTCCGCGGTCTAAAACTGATGTCATGTCCGCCTAGTTCTATACTTGCCCACTTGGCCATTCGGCCAGTATTTTCTGTCTTCGCAAGCATCTGCTTGATTGGTTGGTCTGTGATGACCACTATTGGGTGTGCTTGGAAGTACCTCTTGAGTCTTCTGGCCGCGTGAACCAGTGATAGAACCAATTTTTCCATTGGGCTATAGTTTATTTTCGGACTTTGCAATGTGCGGCTGATAAAGTAGATGGGCTCCTGGCGCAGTCCTCTTTCTGCTAAAAGGACTGCACTGATGGCTTCTTTGGCCGCGGACAAGTACATGATCAATTCTTCTCTTGGTTTGGGAGCCGTGAGGGTGGGAAGATTGGCGATGTGTTGCTTCATCTCTTTGAATGCTTGTTCCGCTTCCGGCACCCAGTGAAAGTCGCTTTTTTTGATACACTTCTTTAGTGTTTTGAAGAATGGTAAGGACTTTTCCGCGGACTTTGATAGGAAACGGTTTAGACTAGCCAATTTTCCGTTTAAGCTTTGCACTTCTTTAAGAGTTCGCGGTGAGGGTAGCCGGGCAACGACCTCGGATTTCTCTAGGCAAGCCCTGATTCCCTTCTTGTTGATCACATGCCCCAAGAATACTCCTTCTTCTGCTCCGAAGGTACACTTTTTTGGGTTTAACTTAATGTGTATCTTCTGGAGAGTCATGAAGGTTTCTTCCACGTCCCTTAACATTTTCGCCTCCGAATGGCTCTTAATTACCAGATCATCGACATACACCTCGAGGTTCCTCCCAATCTGTTTTTTGAATGCCATTTCTACCAAACGCTGATATGTGGCCCCGCGTTTTTCAATCCAAAGGGCATTTTCTTATAGCAAAAAATCCCTTGGTTTGTGTGGAACGCGATTTTTTCCTCATCTTCTGCGGCCATCTGTATCTGGTTGTATCCTTTGTATGTGTCCAAGAAACATTTGAAGGTGTATCCGAAGAGAGATTCGACTTTCCAGTCAATCTCCGGAAGAGGGTAACAATCTTTCGGGCATGCTTTGTTCAGATCCTTGAAATCTACACACATTCTCCAGCTTCCGTCGCTCTTCTTGACTAGGACCTGGTTTGACAGCCAATCATGGTAGTGGACCTCACGCATTATACCGGCTTCCACTAATTTTGCAACATCCTCGTTAATTGCTTCGTTTCGTTCCGGGGCCTGCCCACGTTTCTTTTGCCTTACCGGGGCATACCCTTCCCGGATGTTGAGTTTGTGTTCTGCCATGCTCCGCGGCACTCCGGTCATGTCTGATGGTTGCCAGGCAAAGATATCCAGATTGCTCTTTAATAATTCACACAGATCCTGCTTCCCCGGATCCGTCAAGCTTCCTCCGATGGTGACTGTCTGGTCCAGAAATTCTGGATGTATTGCTACTTGAATTCCATCTTTTGCCGGGGTTTCCTCAGGATCTTGCTGCGGTTGGGGTTCCGCGACCATTTGGCATTCTACCGGAATGATTTAGTCACTATATAATGTGACCACTCCACCTTGGGTGGGGAATTTAATCATCCCGTGGGCCGTGGAAGGGATCATTTTATGCTGTCTTATCCCCGGCCGGCCGATTATACCATTGTATTAAGAAGGTGACCTAACCACCATGAAGTTTATCCAGGCGCTAGCTGAGTTCTCTTCATCACTTAGGGTAACTTCTAACAGAATCTGCCCCAAGGACCATGATAATTCTTCATTAAAACCGAGAAGAGGAGCCGTAGCGGGGATCATTCTTTTCTTGATTTTCGGGCTCAGTCGGTTGAAGCAATGTTCGTAAAGGACTTCGGAGGCGCTTCCGTTGTCCACGTACATCCGGTGCACGCGGTGTCCGCCCACTCCGGCCTTTATTACTAATGGATGGTCATCCCAGTCGTCCTCCTTTATTGGAGGGAAGGATATTTCCAAATTAGGCTCGGTACTAGAGGGTACATTCTGTTTCACAGTTCGTTGCCAGGTTTGTATCATAAATATGGCTGGGGCTTTGTCCTTGGCCGCGGTTTCCTTCTTGCCACCTTTAGCGGTTCCGCCCTTCTGGCTTCCGTTCTTGATCTCTTTTACCAAGTGTGCCAAATGGCCGGATCTGACCGCGTCCTCTATCTGCCTTTTCAATTGGAAGCACTCATCTGTATGATGTCCTTTTTCTCTGTGAAATTCACAATACTTGTCTTTGTTTCTTGATTCTACCGGGCTTGCCATAGGTGGTGGAGCTGTGAATTTTACCGCACCCATTGCAAGAATCTCCTTTGGTGTTTTTGTTAAAGGTGTGAAGCGGTCATTATTTCTCCGGTCCGCCCTTGAATGCCCTTTGAATTATGTTTTCTTTTCAAAACTCTGGTTGTGGGATGCCCGGGATCCCCCTTCGTGAGATTTTCACGAAGAGCGGTCTTGCTTTTTCCTTGACACATTTGCCGCGGCAGTTTCGCCACGGATGAAGGCCGTAGTAACCTAACCTTCCACATTTTGTCGACCGTCTTGGGGATTTTATCATTGAGCCTCCTGATTAGCTTTGGATTGATGATCCCGTGTATGAATCCCGAAACCTTCATATATTCAGGGGCGCCCTTTACGTGCATACTTTCCGCTTTGAAGCGGTCGACAAATGCTGCCGTGGTTTCTCCTTCTCTTTGCTTGATAAGGTGAAGTTCCACCGGATCTTTGGTGTATTTCTTCTGCTGGAGGAAGTAGGACAAGAAACTTTTGCGGAGATCTTCGAAGCTATCTATGCTCTCCGCATGCAATTCGTTGAACCACATTCGAGTGTGGCCCATCAGGGTGGAGTTAAACATGTGGCACCTAGTAGGCACAGCCCATCGTTCGACTTTGGCTGCGGTACAGAAATTTTTCAGGTGGTCTTCTGGATCTCCTGTCCCGTCATAGGTTTTGACATTGGAGGGCATTCGGCTCCTCTTTGGGAACTCGAAGTTTCTGACTCTCTGCGTAAAAGGGTCCTTGTCATCGATGTCATACGGGCGATAAAGGTCATCGGCGTTCCCTTTGTTTTTTCCAGACCCGGCTTCCCAATATCCTCCATCGTAGTCTCCGTTTCCCTCCGGTGTCCGGTCCCTTCGCCTTCTGGAACCCGAGCAAGCGGATCCAGACCCGCTGCCTTTCTCCCTTGAGCGGGGAGTGCGGCTGTAGGTTGGACTTGGGCTTCTTCTTGGGCTATCCGGACTTCCTTCCACAAGAGGTCGTCCGTCTTGTCTATAACGCCTAGCTTCGCCTATACGCTCCCTTCGAGCGCAGCTTTTGGTTTTAAGCCGAGAAAATACGTCCGGCTTTCTCTCCCCCAAACGTGACTTAACACCTTCTCTTTTCTCCCCTAAACGAGTGAAACGGCCGACCGGGGATGTTTGGCCCTTTCCTCGTTATCTTCGGGTTCTTTACTAAGTCTGGAGAAAACACTCCGGGAGTAGGTGCTTTCGGACGGTTCAGGCCTCGCACCGGGGCTTGTCTTCCGCTTTCTCCTGTCTCTTGATTCAACATATCGGGATGGCTCCTGGTGAGTGTGTAAATACTCATCATTTTACACCCAATAAAGACACAAAAATAACTAAAAACACCCAATTTATACTGCAGATATCATTGGTTTGTGTTTTTATGTGTTTCAGGTACAAAGGATTGAAAACGGAGCGAAAACGAGCATTTTTGGATCGACTCGACAACAATTGTGCAATTTGATCAAAAGTCAAAGTCAACCCCAAAAATACCAAAACAACACAAATAGTCCTTGGAATTTATTTTCAGTATTGGCAGCCTCAGTCCTTGGATTTTCAGAATTTACATGATTGGCCCCTTAACTTAAATCTAAACTTCATAACCAATCCTTAACTTAACCAACCCATTAACCCAACCTAAAAACAAACCCAACCCAGCAAATTACCTTAACCCAACTAAACCCCAAGCCCACAACCCGTTTATCTTTAGTTAACAAAAAATCAGTTGACCACAGTCAACTCCTCCTTCCCGTTTCCTTATCCCGCCAAAATACCACTTCCCAATAACTGTACCATCACCATCACCTTTCACCCCATCCCATGCCTCCCCTACCTCTGCCACAATCACTCTAACCCTCCCCCAAGTACTATCTTCACGTATGACCATGCCACGTTGGCAATCCACAACACATTTGGGCGCCAAACTGATTTTTAAGGGCTGAGATCATTCTACTTTAATCCAACGAATGGGACTTGATCCAAAGAAGCACAAGTGACTTTCCCAGCTGTTTCCCTCACAAAAGAAGCACAACAAGAGTAGAAGACCTTTACTAAGTTTTAGTATAAATAGTTAGTGTTATTAGCCTTTAAAGGCAGGATTTATTTAGCTTAAAAATTAGTTAAGGTACTTGTATTTTTACTTTTCCAGTCTTGTAATTCAGTTTCTCAATGAAATTTTAGTTTTCTTATTTGGTCAACGATAGTCAACTGTTATTGTTCATGTGCTTATTTCTGTATTCTCAGTGCTTATTTGAGTAGTCATAGCCTATTTGATCTCATTTATGATTATGTTTTAGACTTTAATTATTTAAATCTTATCTTTGTTTTTAAAAGCTAAAAAAAAACTAAAAACAGTCAACATAATTCCTAGCTTATTAAGTGCTTATCTCACAATTGAAAGTTGTTTATTGGGTGATAAATAAGTTAGGTAATCAGTAGTTAAATAGATTAATGGTTTTATTTGGTGGTTTCTAGTTTGACAGTTCATAAACAGCTTCAAAAAGGGGTGTTTGGTTTATAATGGATGCTGTGTGATTAAGCTAGGTTACTGTTCATTTGCCTAATTGGATACTTTAATATTGCTTAAAATAGTGGATAAAAGCTGTTTGTAGGATTCTATAAGCTGTTTTGAAGCTTTGTTGAGTTTTGAGCTTGATAGTGTGAGGAAAGGAAGTGAACTGCCCTCTTAAGCTCCATATAAGCTGATGCTTATTTGGACCATTTTTTTTGGCAAAATTAGGTGTAACTTAGTGAGATAAGTGTGACTGCAAGCTTTGGTACCATGTCAGTTAGGATTGTGTGATTTAAGTGCTAAAAACTATTTCTGCTGCATCAGATCCTTGTGTGCAGACCTGCACAAACTTGGCTTATCTCAGCTTCTTTTTTTCTTTGTATCTGCTTATCCTCTTGACTTTAGTGCATGAAATTTGGTTTACAAGTTGTTAGTAGTGCTGGCTTTTAGGATCTTAAATTGTATTTCACTTTGTAGCTTATCCTTTAGCTTATTTTCAGTCTGCAATATTCCCCATATAGAACTGCTCAGCCTGCAAATCAATTTTTGTCCTATGAACAGCTGTACTTGATCCAAATTGAGTGAGCAATTGGCTATAAAAATTGGACATTTTTGGTTTATAAGTAGTTTGTTGTATCAGCTTTTAGATTCTGCTTTTGGTTTCCCCTTAGGAGCTTTTAGCCAGCTTTTAGATCAGCTGCAAGTAGGCTGTTTGATCATTGTTTTTGCCTTTAATAAGTCAACTGCACAAAGTGCTTATTAGCTTATTCTGAATGCTTCTCTGGTCACTTTTGGTAGTTTTGAGGTTGAATTAGTGTGTTGATCTAATTTTGAGCAGTAGGTTAATTTTGGTGCTGTTTAGCTTATTTTAGAGCTTATTTGCGACTGCTTATTTGCCTAAACTGCTTATCAGTGTTTAGCAAAGTTCTAATTTCATTTTTCCTAGCTTCTAAATATCATTTAAGATTTTTCTAAAAAGTTTCATAATTTTCCAAATCAGTTTACTATTTTTAAATCATTTAATTAGTTTCTATTAGTTTTAATTCATAATAAATAATTAAAAAGTCAAAAAATATAATTCATTTTTTTCAAAATTTTCTTTTGTAATTTAGAACGTAGGAAAATTAATTTGGTATTCCTAGGATTAATACTTTTAGATTTCACGTTTTAGTCTCGCGTTTTCCCGTTTTTAATTTCGTTATTTGTTACGTTTTGCTAATTATTTGTAGACTTGTATCTTTTGCTTTTTAAGTTTCCCATAGCTTATTTATGCTTCCCGTAGTTGTAAATTTAATCAAAATCTTAAATCTCTCCATTTTCATATTTCAAACACGATTCACAAACCCGATCTCACAAATTCCATTCATCCTTCATCGGGGATAACGAACCGGGTCACACATACTTCACTTGTGTTTCCTTGGAAAAATAACGTATTGATTTTAACCGATCAGCTCCCGGGAGTATGAATTCTCCTGTGACTCGTCCTCGAAGTTGAGACGGGTTTTTAATTGTCCAACTTCTCCGCATGGACTTTTTCAGTCATTAAGGGCCATAGTTGGTGATAGTGCTTTTCACAGAACGCTCTTATTGCCTCATCCGGAAGAGAGTCTGAATGGTGCTCTCCTTCTTTCCCTTTCCCTTTCTCATGAGTGTTCCGTACTGTGGAAGGCTCTTGGGACGGGGAAGGGTTTTTCGTTTGATTGCTCATGGTAAAGTTTTTTTATTTTAGAAACGCAGTTGTGTTACTGGTCGCACGGATGGCGCCAACTTGTTAGTATAAATCTTAGGCACACCTCCAGACCTAGGTTAGACTAGCTCTTGGCAGGTGTATATCTTGTGCTAAATACTTTGTGATCTGCTAAGAAAAGTAGCACCGTTAGTCTTACCGCGGAAGGGGGGTTCCGTGGTTGGCCTCCGGTGTGAGAGTAAGTATACTGTTTGAGATATAAGGTGTAAGTGCGGACTAGGTGGGAGTAAATGCAGTTAGCTGAGAGTAATAAATGAGATGGGGGTATTTATACTACCCATATACTTACTGTAGCTGCCTCGGGACTTTGCGAGTTGACTTGCACCTTACCGAGTAGGTAAGTGTCAGGGCAGAGCTGAACTGCGCCATACCTAGTAGGTGAGTGTCAGATCAAGTGGGAGACACAATCCCACAAGATCTGGATTTTGGCAGTGTGTTAGTCCGGCTGCGGCCAATGATGTGTTCCGGCCCGGCCTAGGGAGGTCGGGGTATGTTCTTGTCCTGGTTTGGCAAGACTGGACTCTACAATGTGTATTTGTCCGTCTTGACTTTGCCACGATTAGTTGTGAACATGTCCCGCCCAGCATGCTGGGTTCGAGGATCCTATACACGATCAATTGCTTTTAATTTTTCTGCACTCTTTTTAAGCCCGTCAATTAATCTTAGCGTTCCCGTACAACCGTTTCTGTAAATTTTAAATTATACCCGAAAGTTATACATGTTTGCACTATTTTACTTTAGTAATAACAACGAATACTAAACTAACTACCGAGACATAAAGGTAACATAGTTTTCATGTTACGAAAGCCGAATTATTAGTGAAGTGATTAAACGCGAGGACGTTCTCACAAAAAATCTCAATTGTCGAGTCAATTTTCGCACATCTTAGTAAAGAGATTTTTTGCATAAAAAAAAGAAAATAAACTTTAGGTCAACTCTCAATTAAGGTAACATGCTATCAAACTATAGAAAATGATACTCAACTTAGACTAATGCTAATGGGCGTCGGTGGGCAACCATAACCGATAAAAGCGACGCGCCTCCCCCCTAGCCAAGCCTTGTGCGACGCGTTGGTGGGCAATTTTTTCAAAAATGTGAAGAATTGCAACATTTCCCCTATATTTTTTGAACGTCGGAGGTATAAATTTTTGTGAACGTTTGATTTTTTGGACCGTTTGGAGCTGATGACCGTTTTGAAAAAAAAAAAAATAAAAAAAAGAATTTTCCTTTTAACTCTATAAAAAACCCACTTCTATTCTACATTTTTTCATACTTCTATTCTTCATTTAACTATTCTTTTACCAACTAAAAAAAAATGAATTCCGAAGAATTTTTCTTTGATAATGAATTAGATGAGGAGATAAATAGTTTAACCTTCGCGTTTTTACAAGACGCTGCTTCGCTTATTCATCATTTATCCACTCCTAAAATCCCAAAAACTCCACGAGCTCCGATAGATAGAGATCATTATGGTGCTCACGATCGTTTAGTAACGGCTTACTTTTATGAAAATCGACGAAGCAACATTTTGTACGCGTTTCCGAATGAGCCGCCAACTATTCACAACCATTGTTCGGGAATTAAGCGATACTTTGCCGTATTTTTGACACAGTTATGATTGTACGGGGAAACTTGGCATTTCCCCATTGATTAAGTGTACTTCTTCAATTCGTCAACTAGCATACGGCGCCATTCCTGATCAATTAGATGAATATCTGCAAATTGGTCGTAAAACTTCTAGTGACTGTCTTGAAAATTTCTGTAATGGGGTTATGCAAATATATGGAGAGGAGTTTTTGCGAAGGCCTACACAAACCGATGTCGAAAAGCTCTATGCTTTTCAGGAGAAAAAACATGGGTTTCCTGGGATGTTAGGAAGCATCGATTGTACTAAATGGCCGAGGGCTCAATGCCCCAATGCTTTTCATGGTCAATTTTGTAGGGGTGATTCCGGGTCAACCCCATTCATTTTATTAGAAGCGGTTGCCTCGCAGGATTTATGGATTTGGCATGCATTCTTTGGTGTTGCGAGTTCGAATAATGACATCAATGTTCTACGGAAATCGACTCTTTTCAACGATCTCATGGAAGGGAAGGCACCAGAGATTCCATTTGTGGCTAACGACGTTGATTACAAATGAGGATACTATCTTGTAGACGGGTGATGTGGCGGTTGTAAGACCTCACAAGAAGTTTTACAATCCTCCTAGGCAGTGTACCTAACCGTTGTAGTGTAGTATAGGCAAGACACGGGGATTAATCGTTCTCTAGGGGAATAATGTATGTGAAGGCCGAAGTGTATATCGAGATAGGTCTAAAGGTGAGGAATGAGTCTTTTTGTATTTTTATGTTTTATGAAAATCAAGTAAAAACCTCGGGGTTTGAAGAGTGGGTGTTTTAGCTACTAATTAACTAAAACAAAACTAATTAATTAAACTAAATTAAACTAATAAAGAAGAAAATAAAAAGTGGTAACTCTTATGATAGGAGAATATGTTCACTTAGATTTCCTTACTTCCTAGTTATCTCCTATTGATTAGTCGAATTATCATGTCCTTGTTTTAATTGAAGCGTTGTATTCCTTTTTATTGGTCGTGGGGAGGTGCCGAATGCCCTAACTCTATGAACGTATAAGTCTCCCCTAAAAACCTTGAAGTCTATTAAGTTTTCTAGGATCTACAAGCCGCAATTTACGCAATAAATACAATGAGAAAAACCAACTAGTGCACTCCAGGGTTGCGTTTTATAAGATGGACAAGCTAGTACTTATAAGAGTTAAGCAAGTTTTCTTATTCTAACGCGAGGCAATCAATTAAACAAGAGACGACAAATCAATAATCAATAACTAGGTTTCATTAGATCTAAGCAAACACTAATAAATCTAGCCTAGCATGTTAAAGTGAAGAAAAGAAAAGCATACAATCAAACAACACATAAACATATTAAATGATTAAGAATGAGTTACTTATCTTCAATGAAACATGGGTAAAAGGGCTGTAAAAACCTTTACAAAGCAGCAGAAATTCGGCTCTCTAAAGTTATCCACCAAGATGTTACAATGAATGAAAAAGATACGAGAAGTATATATAGATTTACATATGTGACGGCGTCACTTGCAAGTTGTGACGCCGTCAGCTCGCCTCCAATTAGGGTTTCGTCTGTGATAATCGCCGTCATGACGCCGTCTCGTATGATCTCTGACGCCGTCAACTATGTCTTGACGCCGTCCCTTTATAAAACTTCAGAGCCGTTACATGTTAACTTTGTACTGAATTTGGGTCTTCAAATACAAGCGACGGCGTCAGGTTGTAGGTTGTGACGCCGTCAGGTCTCCATCTTGACAGATTCGCGACTTGGTCATTTTTCTTCGTTTCTTCGTCGATTATGGTCCAAAACATGCCGATTTTCATAATTCTCGTCCTAAGTACCTAAAATGCAAAAAGAAATGATTTAGGGCAATATTTGATCAATTACATATGACTTTTAGGCTTAAATGACCCCTTAAAAAGGTACCAAATAAATCCTTATCAAATATCTCTACACTTGGGATTTGCTTGTCCTCAAGCAAAGGTGCTTTTATCTAATCAATCTACAAGTTAGAGGTCATTTAGAATTGGTATAAAAGTAATTACAACACATATTCGTTCCACCATAGTCCTAATAAGCACAGAAATTATATACTAGCACCTCACAATAAGTGTTTGGATTCTCACATCTCTCGGGTGTATAAGTTATATAACATGAATGGAAACGAGAAAAATAAACACTATCTACCTGTCATAGCACATAGGTTACCATAGGCTTGAGAACGGATCAAACCTCCACCACTTTGGCGTAAGCACCTAGGATAAACTATCAAAGATGGCTTTTAAAGGGTTGTAACGTTAGGTGTAAGGGTATGGAAAATACGGTTTTGTTGGATATAGGGAATTTTTACTGGTGGCAAGTCAATTATCTAAGTCAATCATATGTACAAGGTGGCGTTGCTAAGCCAAGACTCGACTCACTAACTACTAACTCTTTTTGTACTTTTCATGACTCTTTCTTGACTTAAACAAAAGATAAAAGACGGGATGGTAGTCCGTATGTTTTTTTCTTTCTTTTTCTCTTTTTTTCTTTTTATCATTTTTTTTTTCTTTTTCATTTATTATTTTTTATTTATTTTTTATTTTTTTTCATGAACTTTTGAATAAATAAAAATGAACTAATGACCCGAATTAAGAGGATCAAAACACGTGGAGTACTTTAAAACTTTTAACGTACATATGGGGGTAATAACATGACTTTCTTCCCCATTACTCCATAATAACTAGTACTTTACCCATGAGTCCCAATCATCCCAAAACTGTATTTACAAGATATGACTCGACTTAGCAACCATGTAATCAACTAGACAATTAACAAATGGTTTAACATAAATGTTGTAACAATAATGCACTAAAGATGAGTGCATACAAGGTAAGCTAAGTTGATTTGGGTGTACATTCGGGGGTGGATTGTAAACAATGCTCTTCATTAATATTTTGGAATCCACTGAAATATCACGAGAACCGCGAAAAGGATAGGCTCTGAGGGTGTACTAGGGGTATCTTGTATTAAAAATGAGTACATAGCAAGGGTGTGGGAGAATTACTTGACCAATGAAGCCAATGTAATTAAAATAAACAGGTTTAAACAAGGGTTATCCTAATGTCTCTTATCATTTAGTAAATCCTAACTACACGAATGTAGTCTCACTAGCGATCTCGGATGCATCACAAACACAAGTTCAAGAATCTATATACTACCGGTACACTCATAAGCATTAAAGGTGAATGCTTTTCCCTAACAATCTAAAGGCGAACCTCACATTTTTAGGGTGGAAATTTTTTAGTGGTAGGGTTTTTGTGCTAGGTATATAATTTATATCCATGAGACGCTTATTAAAACTAAAGTTTCACTCCTATATGTCATAAAATTTTTTAAATTTGGTGCTAAAATCACCTTTACAAGTATTTCTTTTAGTTTATTACACAATTACTCTAACACAAAACAAATATCAAGCGAGTTATAGTTTCTAAGGTATCCCATTTTTATCCTCCCTACACTTAAATTGAACATTGTCCCCAATGTTCTTGAAAAAACATCAAAGTTATGATAACGGAAAGAATAAAAGAGATGAAAGAAACTAATACTCCAATGATTTGCTCGGCATGGATGATGTGAAATATGGTTAAATCCTCCTCCAAGAAGATAAACAAGATAAGCTTCACTTCCAATGTATACTTTCATCTTCTTGTCCAATATAACCTGTAAATCACTAAGAAAACGAACACGAAACCTCGCATAAAATCGGCGGTAAACACTATATATATAATAAAATAAAATCCTAGAAAGTAAATAAGATATAATGCTTGCAAAATAAATGTTTACAGAATCCTGGAAATTTAAAAATTCTAGAAATTTTCAAAAATTAAGTTTCGACAGAAAAACAAAAATCTGGAAAACTGTTGCTACAGTGCCTGACGCCGTCGGGTGTAAACCCTGAAGCCGTCAGGATTGACCTGACAGAATTTTTACGTTTTGTTCCTGGAAAATTTCTGGAAAAATCTAATTATTAAAACCTAGAAATTCTGTAAAACATTCATTGTGACTCGATACAAGCATTTGACTCAAACAAACACTCAAATATGATAGAATATATGCTAATCATCAATTGTAAACTTTCATGTTCGAATTCGGTCTTTCAAACAAATATGATCTTCCCTACACTTATCTTTTTGTAAAATACATTTATATGTAATTAAGACGAGGTTAAAAACAAAATAAATCATTTTTACAAATTATATTCAAAACATGAAAATTAAACAATAATGATGAGACATATATATGACACAAACAAAAATAAAAATCAAACAAACAAACAAACAATAAGCTTGGGTTGCCTCCCAAGAAGCGCTTTTCTTTATTTATAAGTCTTGTAGCTAGACTCAAAGTCATGGACTTATTACGTCTTCCTGCACAACTTATGTGCCCATTCAAACTTCTTAATCCAACCTTCATCAAGCTTATATTCCGCACCTAGATCTAAACAACCTGAATGATAAGTCCTTCTTTTTTCATAATAAACATCATCCTCAATTTCATCATCTTTTACTTCACAGGCTCGAATTATATCAACATCTAAATCCTCAATGTCCTTCAACTCTTCCATCTTATGAGGCATCCTAAAAGTGATCTTTTCTATTCCATCAGAAAACTGAACTATTCCTTCATCTTGATCACAAAGCATCTTAGACTTTTCTACAAACGGTTTTCCTAGCACTATCTCACATAAGTATTGGTCTATGATATCTCTAACATCTTCTAGGATCATGAAATCACATTGATAAGTAAAATTTCCCACAAAGACATGTAGCCCTTCAACTCTCCCAACAAAATTGCACAATCGATTAGGGTTATATGGATCTTTTCTAGGTTTTAATTCTTCATTCATGATCCAATTGTAATAGAGCCTAGACATAATATTCATTGGTGCTTTTAAGTCAATGTATGTGTGCTCTCTATACATATAACCAACCATGCAAGGGATTTTGATATTCATATAATTGCGCTTCTTAATCCACGGTCTCTTCCTATATTTCAAGGGGCAAGGGTACTTTAAGAGAAACTTATGATAGTTTAATTCCTCATATGTTGGAAAGAAATTTCTAAATACCCTATAGTCATCCTCTAGTTCCTCTTTCAAGTCATCACTAGAGGTAGTGTTACTCCTACAAGGATCGGTTCTAAACTCGATTTCTTTCTTAATCAACTTATTAAGCTTTTTAAGTTCATTAATTTCCCTCTCAATTTGGTCACGCAACAAAGTAATTGCTTTGGGTGGAACGGATGGATTCGCGTCTTCCATAATGGCAAACGGAATAGTTGATGAAAAAGTTTTTACGAACAAAACACAAAGAAAAAGATAGACTACTAGAAAGCTAATAAAAGAAAATAAAAGATCTCACTTGATAGGAATCTAGTGAGTAGACCTAGACGAGATAGAAATCGAAACTTATACTATTCCCCGCCAGCGGCACCAAAAACTTGATGCGGCGGTTGTAAGACCTCATAAGAAGTTTTACAATCCTCCTAGGCAGTGTACCTAACAGTTGTAGTTTAGTATAGGCAAGACACGGGGGATTGATCGTTCTCTAGGGGAATAGTGTATGTGAAGGCCGAAGTGTATGTCGAGATAGATCTAAAGGTGAGGGATGAGTCTTTTTGTATTTTTATGTTTTATGAAAAGCAAGTAAAAATCTCGGGGTTTGAAGAGTAGGCGTTTTAGCTACTAATTAACTAAAACAAAACTAATTAATTAAACTAAATTAAACTAATAAAGAAGAAAATAAAAAGTGGTAACTCTTATTATAGGAGAATGTGTTCACTTAGATTTCCTTACTCCCTAGTTATCTCCTATTGATTATTCGAATTGTCACGTCCTTGTTTTAATTGAAGCGTTGTATTCCTTTTTATTGGTCGTGGGGAGGTGCCGAATGCCCCAACTCTATGAACGTATAAGTCTCCCCTAAAAATCTTAAAGTTGTCACACCCCCAAAATGGGTCGCAACGGAATGGTAACCGGAGTGTGACGTTCATGGTACAAAGTTACAGTTATATCGAACGACCTACGTGAGTCGTTTGAAAATGCTTCGTTTGATTCATTTAAACATAATAGAGTTTACAAAAGAAAGGTCCCAAATGTATTTCCCAAAAGTAATGCTGAATAAGTTTTTGGTACGAATCAAACAAATAAGTAATCCAGGAAATCTCTGTGTGACGCAAATGCAAAAGTGACTCGAATGCTCATGCTCCATCTAATGTCAGTCAATAATCTTGTACCTGAGAATACATGTTAAAAGTGTCAACTAAAAAGTTGGTAAGTTCATAGGTTTAAGTAAATAAGTAATGTGCGGACCACAAGATTTCAGTAAGCATGACAATCATAAAAAATATAATGTCATAGCAAAAAATAATAATTACAGTGCCTTAAGCTCATGATCTCGAAGCTCAACGTAATGGTATGCAATCAAGCATAGTAATTAGTGCCCCATGTAAGTGTTTGCCAGACACTCGAAAATAATTCGAATGATATGCGTCCGTTTACCAAGTTGGCGCGACCAACCCGGACGGGGGTGTTCACCCAAATAAATCTATTCATAACATCCGCGCTTACAAGTAATTAACGGTTCATGATTTGTGGGGACTATAGTGGCAATGCGGTAACTTAGGCAAAGTAACGGTTTTTGGTACTTGTGTCCGAAAAATAAGCAATGTATTCTCAGCCCAAGGGTTTAGAAATAATGTATAAACAATGTAAAAACCGGGGCTATAAAACTCACCTCAGTAAAGTATCACAAATAGTAATATCGCGCTCGTAGATCGAGGTCCGGTACCTATAACCGCAACTTGAAGATGATGGAATTATGGTAGAAGTAAGAACAATATATCCCAAGTAATACTCCAAAACCCCAAGATACTAAATATTAAACCCCGAATAAGTACTAATAAGCTTTAAAATAAGCAAACCAAACTTTTAACTCTTATATTTTTGTGTTTCTGCTCGTGGACTTGAAAGAAAGAACCAAAGTGATTGTTTAGCTTTTGTGGCAAAATGAGAAGTGTAAGTGAAGTGAATGCATGTAACTTAGGGCTGGAAATTTTGACACGAAACCTATTAACACGACACGACACGACCTGTTCTTAACAGGTTTCGTGTTTGACCTTAATAGGTTTCGTGTCTTAACAGGTTGGACCTGTTAAGACCTGTTAATATTCGTGTCTTAACAGGTCAGACCTGTTATGACCTGTTAAGATTAGGAGTATATAAATTACCACCACACTTCATAACCCTAATCTGTTCTTATCTAAAATCCGCCCCCTTTTGCTAATACACTCCCAACACAGATCTGGATAACTCATTCCATCAAAACAATCAATACACACTCAACTAATCTTATCACATCTATCATCAGTCATCTAATCTCCAACAAAAACAGAACATACACAATAACAACTCAACCTTAGCGGCAGCCGCTCAAGATGAAGGTAACTTGTTTTATTCTCATCTCATGAACCTTAATCTCATCAAATGTAATAATAAACAATAAAATGTTAATGGGTTTTGATTTATGATGTGTGTAGTTCAACATCGCGAATCCATCAACTGGATGCCAGAAGAAGCTCGAAATTGATGATGACCAAAAGCTGTATGTTTGTTCCTTTCATTTCCATCTTTCTTATGTTTAATGTAAATGTTATTACTCTTGTTGTTAGCTATGATATTGTTACGCTGTTGTAATGTTGTATCTCAGTATCTCATAGCTTAAAACTAATGTTTAGTGATATTAGCAACTATAGGTTATGATAAATGTTTGATAAGTTTGTTTTTAGTTTAGTTTAACTCAGTAGACTGGTTATATTTATTTACATACATATAACATCTTGTTGTACATTTGGAAGAATTAGATTAATGTTTTAGATGATGTGGCGATTTTATGTTTTAGATCCCTTCTTAGTGGTTAGCATCCCTTCTTAGTGGTTAGTCGTGAACAACTATTGCTATTTTAATGTTAAAATTAATCATTAATGTTATTCACCTTTTCTAATTTTTCTTTTTTCTTTTCTATTTTGTGTGTAGATTTCTGACTTTGGGTTGGCAAAATGGCTACCAGATCAATGGTTGAACCTCACTGTATCACAATTTGAAGGGACATTTGGGTATGTGAACAAACGACTGACATTGTTTTGGTGCTTTTGATGTTTCATTTGTTTTCATGTGTTTCTTTTTTCCAAATATACAGATACCTTGCTCCTGAGATTTTCTTGAATGGTTTGATTGATGAAAAACTGATGTATATGCTTACGGGGTACTGTTATTAGAGATTATCACCGGACGTCCTGCTCTGGATGAGTCACAGAAGAGTTTGGTTATGTGGGTATGTCTTATATGTTGGTTTTTGAAATTTTGAAATATAATTACGTGGCCCTATATAAGTCTTGTTGTATGTTAAACTTTGATCTATTACTTGCAGGCCAAACCTTTAATAGCTTCAAATAATTTTGTAGAACTTCTTGATCCACATCTTTCTAGCGCTTGTGACTTAGAGCAGTTGAATCGCATTGTGTCAGTTGCTTCCATATGCATAAATCATGTTCCAACAGAACGTCCTAAAATGGGCCAGGTAATTTTTCTTTAGTTTTCAAGAAGGAAGCTATAAATAAATAGTTGTTTTCATTTAAGATATGAGTCTTTTATCATTCTATTATGCATATGATGCAGGTTTACAGAATGCTAAAAGGTGAAGAAGAAATACCTGATCCCAGCCAAAAGTTTCGAAAGAGGCCTGCTTTCAGAAAAGGGAAATGGATGGAACCTAGAATGAACAACATGTGTTGGCTCTCAGAGTTGATCTTTAATATCATTACTGTATTATGCTTAAATTACTAATGTAACATGTAAATGTTCTGCAGTCAAAACAATGTAAATGTCCATTGCTAAAGTCTGAAAAATATTCCAACCAAGTTAAGAAATGTTAACAAGTTTCTTAACAGGTGCACCTGTTAATTTTCGTGTCGTGTTCGTGTTTGAGAAAAATGACACGATTAGTTAACAGGTCGTGTTCGTGTTTGACCTTAACAGGTTCGTGTGACCTGTTATGCCGCCCTAATGTAACTTCCCTTTTATAGTAAGATATGCTGAATATATTATTACTAGATTGAGCTACTAAAAAAAATATGTAGTATGTGGCGTTTGGTTTGTGGCAGCAGAAACAAAGGAAGAACAAAATATTTAGTCAAGCACACATTTTGTACCATTTGGTCTCAACTTTTCACTAGTTATTCAAAGTTATGCTCAAAGATTTCCTATGCCTTAGTATTGTATCTAGGGTGGCGCCTAAGTTAGGAAAGAAAAAAGAAATTTTGTGTTAGCTTTATATAAAATGTATTTTGTGAGTGTATTGCTTATTAAAAATAGGTGTTGGTTAATAATTTTGCTGTTAAAGTTAAATACGTATAATTAAGTGGGCCTAATAAAAGAATTATAAAGGTGTAAGAAAATAATTTTTGGCACTTTTGTAGTAATTTAGGGAATGTAAGAATGTATTAAAAATAATTGTTGGGTGTGTCGGGTACATTGTTCATTTAAATTATGTAAAGCTTTTATTAAATTAATACTTGCGAGTAAATAAAAATGCAATTGCCCTAGCAATTAAATTATCATTTGGAGTAATGGTAATGTACTGTAATGTTGTAGATTAAATTTAGTCTATAGTCGTTGTGCACAAAAGAGTTATTCCTGTTTTACGTTTATTTAACTAAAAAGTTATACGTAAATTGTTCTTAGTTAAACGTCAAAATAAATAGTTTGAGTTTAATAATTAGTATTGTCCTGTAAAATTGATAGATTCGTGACTTGGTCATTTTTCTTCGTTTCTTCGTCGATTATGGTCCAAAACATGCCGGTTTTCACAATTCTCGTCCCAAGTACCTAAAATGTAAAAAGAAACGATTTAGGGCAATTGATAAGGGTTTATTTGTACCTTTTTAAGGGGTCATTTAAGCCCAAAATTGTATTAATATGATCAAATATTGCCTCAAATCGTTTCTTTTTGCATTTTAGGTACCTGGGACGGAAAATCTGGAAATCGGCACTTTTATGACGTATTTGGATGAAAAAGTGAAGAAAACGACGAAGTCGCGAAATTCTGCCAGATATGGGAGTCTGACGGCATCACACGCTACATCGTGACGCCGTCACTTGTTTCTGAAGATGGATTTTTGGCTCAAGATTAACAAGAGACGCCTCAGATGAATTCTGATGACCTACAACCTAACGGCGTCAGGTGTTATTTAAAGATGAGAGTCACGTGTTGAGCTAACAAGAGATGGCCCAGACACTTACTAAAGGACAACGTCAGGCATAACGTGATGGTGTCAAAGGATACAAGGTGACGCCGTCATAACGGTGACTTGCAAAAGATGAAACCCTAATCACGGCGAGCTGACAGCTTCAGAACCTATAAGCTAAAGCCTTCAGAGTTGTAATTCTATATATACTTTCGTATGTTTTTCATAATTCGTGTAACATCTTCGAGTAGGGTTTTGTGGACGAATTTAGCAGCTTTTGTAAGGGTTCTACAACCTCCAAAACACATGTTTTATTGAAGATAAGTTATCCATTTCATCATTCAATATGTCTATGTGTTGTTTGATTATTTGTTGATCTTCTCTTCTCTTTAACATGCTAGCTTAGATTTATTTGTGTTTGCTTAGATCTAATGAAACCTAGTTGTTGATAATTGATTTGTCGTCTCTTGTTTAATTGATTGCCTCACGTTAGGCTAAGAAAACTGGCTGACTTCTTTTATATAACTAGCATGAACGTCTTAGAAAACGCAACCGTAGAGTGCACTATTTGTTTTCACTTTTCACTGGTACAGAAAGTGGCTTTCGTCACACCAAAGATGTGTGACGATATGCATATAGTCACACACGTTTTTTTGGGTGTGTGTCACGAATGGTCGCGCCACCGTAGGTAGTATATGGTCACATTGTTTAGTTTGTGGCCGTTTTCATTAAAAAAGAGTGACCAAAACCCGAATATGTGTGACAAATTAGACACAAGTTTTGTTGGATTTATCAGTTTTGTGTGACCATAAACACTTTATAGTCACACAAATATTTTTTGAAAGTAACTATTGTTCGTCCTTTGGCCACATAAATATATAATATATGTGACATTTGAGATGATTTATTCAAGTAAATGTGTATTTTGTGTGACTATTTCCCGTCCTATGGCCACATGAATATATAATAAATGTGACGTTTGTGATGATTTAGTCACACAACGTGTGTTGTTTTTTTGGAGTTAGTCACATACAATTTAAAAAACAGTGGCCAAAAGTGTTAATAAGTGTGACCATATGCTGTTTAAAGTGAAGAAATGTGTATTTTGTGTGACTATTGTTCATCCAATGGCCACTTGAATTTTATGTTTGTGTGGCCTTTTGTAATATTTAGTCACACAAATCATGTTTGTTTTGGGTATTTAGTCACATACAATTAAGCAAAAAGTGGCCAAAAGTGTTAATAAGTGTGACCATATGCTGTTTAAAGTGAAGAAATGTGTATTTTGCGTGACTATTGTTCATCCAATGGTCACATGAATTTTTAGTTTGTGTGGCATTTTGTAATATTTAGTCACACATCGAATTAAACAAAGAGTGACCAATAATGTTGATAAGCGTGACCATATTATGTGACTGCATCTTTTAGTCACAGGGTTACTACTGCTATTACTAAGTTAGTACTGTTGGAGCAGAGTTGCTACTGCTAGTACTAAGTTAGTCCTGTTGAAGCAGAGTTACTACTGCTATTACTATACTATTGCTACTGGAATGAGTGTGTATATATATATATATATATATATATATATATATATATATATATATATATATATATATATATATATATATATATATATATATAACATAATTAAAAACAACAAGAAATTTCAAATTGAATTAAACTCGAATGTATATAACTGAACAGAATATGCAATTGTAATGTCGTACTTAATCAAATTCACAAGTACCATAATTTAAAGACGTTTAAATCTTCGGCGGCTTACCAGCTTGTTGCTTTAAGTCGTTAACAGATACATATTTTTTCTTCGATGGTACTGGTGGTCCACATTTAGTCACAGGGTTTGTTGGTGTAACCTGTAGTAAACAAAAGATGCTTCTATCAAACATTGAATTAAATATGAAGAATTATATATATGTAGGTTGAAAAAACACATGTATGTACCTCCTCTTCAACAATAACTTGATCCTTTGGCCATGCAACGAAACTACCTTCGAATTTCTTAATTGTTTTGAACCCATTATTTTCTACGTCCCGTATGCATGCTGCATCAACTAACGATGAATCAATTGACACTCTATAGCAATCATTTGGGAGTGGTCGGTTATGCAGCATTTGCTTTCCATGAGACTGGTATACGGTACCTAAAGCAACGATATTTGCTTTCTTTATGTGCTACAGTTTGCACTTAAATGTCTACAAAAAAAGAATTTTTGCATGTATATATCAGAAATTATTTAAACAAAAGAATAACAAGAAACATGTTGAAATACATACTGTTAGCAGTGCTTGTGTTGGAGACACATTTTGTTGCGATTGGGAATCCGGATACCCGTTTTGTCGCTACTTAGGCTTTGTCTTGGGTCAGACAGTTTTAACAGGTTCCTATATGTATATATAAAACACGTTACATTATTTAAACAAAAGAATAACAAGAAACATGATGAAATACATACTGTTGGCAGTGCTTGTGTTGGAGACGACACATTTTGTTGCGATTGGGAATCTGGAGGCCCGTTTTGTCGTGACTTAGGCTTTTGCTTAGGCCTGACAGTTTTAGCAGGTTCCTATACGTATATATAAAACACGGTACATTAGTCGATCATGTATGTAAAATTCAAAAATCAAAGGGGGATGTTTTATTACTTACCATTGTTTCCGTTACCTTTTCAGAAGTTACAAGGCCATTGGACTTCTCCTGAATTCTCGCATCTTTAGCACTTACAACATCACTTGTCTGAGTTCCGTCCACCTCATTAGCGCTGCTCTCTATATTGTCAATGGCCATTGGAGTCACCTGCAATATAAATTAAGACATACATTCTCATCAGTTTATGTTCAATGCCTGGTATCATTAGCATCAGTGGTGTTAGCATTAGAAAATGAAATTGTTAACAACAAAAAAAAATGGCTTACATCTGAGGCTAATGGCAATGGATCAGATGGCAAAGTTATATTGATCCCTTGTTTATTCAACTGTGCCATCAGTAGAGTAAGCACTTTATTTGTCTGTTCCACCTCACCGGATAATTTTTTGACCATCACATCTTTTTCGGTCATCTCGGTGGACAATTTCTTGACCAATTTATCTTTTTCTTGACGCTCGCGTCTCTCATTATCCAGTTGAGTTTGAAGTAACTCAAGTCTTTCATCGGCTTCTTGTTTTCTTCGAGGAAGGCCAAAGTACTTCTTGTATGTTACTCCACCTCCCACTCCTCTGGCAAAACCACCCTTTTCCTAACCAAAGACAACTGTCATGGCATCAGTGCCATTATCAACACTCAAGGTTCCTTCCTTGATCTGGTCATCAGCTTCTTTCTGCACAAAAAATATAGGAAATGCTGGGATTAAAAGTCTTCTTGATGCTGTTAGAGTAACTGCTGCTCATATTTGTGTCAATGCTGCTCAGCTGGAGTTAGTGCTGCTCATGAACTTCAATGAAAAATATACTACTGCTAGTACACAGTTACTGCTGTTAGGACGCAGTTAATACTGCTGGTATACAAGTTACTACTTCTAGTACACAGTTAATGCTGCTGCTATATAAGCATAATAATAGAATTTGCAGTCAAACTTACAAGTTTATCTCCCATTGATCTAATATCATAATCTGGGTATTCACCGTCTTTGTTTACCCTTCCTTTCAACCACATTACATCACGCGGGGGTTCTTCATCCACTTCAATCTCTTTATTTTGGATCTAATAAACATCAAATGCATACACATGTAAAGTTAAACCAAGATAAACGAAAATATGAGGATGCTTACACATGTACAGTTAAACCAAGATAATCGAAAATATGAGGGTATTAAATGCAAATGTGCAAATTGGGCAATGTAAACAGATTCATTTCTCATACTTATCGTCTCTCAATTTGTAAAACAAACATTATGTAATACTAGCAGGCTACCCGCGCGTTGCGGCGGCGGGTACCCTGAAATAATATTTTAATTTACGGATATCAAGAATTTCATGTGACGTATTTCAACTCCTTAACTAAGGAATTTATGTCGTCTTTTTGGGTCTTTTTTAAAGTCATTCGTATAACATGAGCCCGTTTGGCCGGTGCCCGTTTAGCCCGTGCCCGTTTGGCCCGTGTCCGTTCGGGTTCTAGCCCGTTTGGCCCGTGCCCATTTAGCCCGTGCCCGTTTGACCCGTGTCCGTTCGGGTTCTAGCCCGTTTGGCCCGTGCCAGTTTGGGCTCTAGCCCGTTTGGCCCGTTGCCCTTTCGTGCTTGAATATTTGTATAATGTGCTTTATTATTTGTATTAGTAACATTTAATGTAGGAATTGTGTTTAAGTTGGTTGTACAATATGCTTGATAATTTGTATTTCTTATGTAAGGGGTGTTTTAATAACTAAATTAATTGTATTTATTGACCAATTAATTAATTGACTACATTAAATATCTTGACCAAATTAATAGTGCTTTGTATTTTGTACATTAAGCTTTAAGACTTGTAAGTCTTAAAATTAAGATTGATGAGAAAGATCATTAATAGTGCTTTGTGTATTGTACAATAAGCATTATAGCTTTTAAGTCTTAATTTTAAGACCAAGAGGAGAGAGAGTCATTCATGCTTTATATGTAGTATAGATTACCATTTTCTCTTTGACATAAACATATCCACCTCGTCCCATTTTATGCTCATTAATATTTTGGGAACGCGCCATTTTAGCTTTATCAGATTTCTCCTAAAAACACAAAATCATAAGGCGTTTAGATGCGGTAATGCTGCAAACTGAAAATTATGAAATGACATATAGACTTAAATAAAGATGACTAATTAAAACCTTGTATGCATCGGTGGTCGTGTAGTTTACAAACTCGACCCAGTCTGCTGAATCCATAATTGCACTATACTTGCCCGGGACTTCAGTCAGTTTGGAAGGTGTATTTAGGTTGGGCAAAATGCATTTTTCTTTGAGCTTCATTCTGTAATTCCTTAGCAGTTGACCAAGACGAGTCATTATCAATTTTCTGAATGTCACGTCAACATCAAAAAATTTCTGCAAAGATTAACACAATGTTGTTAATTAGTTGCACATAATGTACCGTGATTTCAGCCCATAGTTTATCTCTTGATTCTTTATTCACCTTCTTCCAGGAAAGAATCTTCACACCTATGTGCTCACGAACCAGATCTCCTAAAAAACTCACAAACACTGCTCTGTGTTCCCCTGATACCCTACTGAATGCATCGAAGGTTACCTTGAGCTTTATTCCACCAGGTTGGCCATACTTCGCGCGAAACTTTTTTAGCCTGGTTATGCCCCTCTTATCTAGTATCGTTTCTGGTTGGTTGGTTCCAGGCGCATCTATATCTTCATCATCAGAATACTTTTCGGATTCATATCCTAAGGTGTTATCATCAAGTACAATATCTTCAGGAGGAACCAAAGGATTATTATCAACAATGGCTTCAATTTCCATGACTCTTGAACAACAAAGAGTAAAAGAAAATGATTCTGGCTTAGCTTGGAGAGTAATGGTGATAGAAGATTTGATTTTTGTGTTTTCTTTGCAGTCTTTTTTTTTAAGGAGAGAAAAGAGGGCATACCAAGAATATGAATCGTTATTCTTGGTAACTGCTTGTAATTAGGTGATTTAAAAATTTTGGATCAAAATTTTGGCTCCAAGTTCTAATTTGAAATTAACAATTGAATTATTTGAAAATTTTGCCTTTGAACCTGTTAATTAAAGCATAAACTTGAATAAATCAAAATTTTGGCTCCAAATATTATATATCATTATCTTAATAATCGCAAATGTACCACACTGTGCAACCATCACATCAAGAACACAAATTGCTATCCATTTAACAAACCAAAATACTTACATAATTACCAGTTATTGTACTCTTAATAATTACATTTACAAAACACAAATTGCTACATTTTTTTTGAACATTGAAGACTTTTTATTCATATATTGAAAACCAAAACCAGCAAGTTGCTGGGGAATACAGAAATGAGAATATTGAAAACATAATACAATACATACATAAGGAAAAATCAGTATCCAAATTAAATGTCAGAATTGAACCAAATACCATTTACAAAACACAAAAGCTGTTAATGTATATTCTAAGCCCCTAAACCATCTTCGTCTTGCCTTTCCCATGGCTGCTAGAAGGTGCTCCAAAACCTATAGGATTCTTCTTACACGGCATTCCCAAGACAATATCCTGAGTAAATTTCTTTTTGTGTGCCTTTTCAACTGGTATTTGAACTTGCACAAGGAGAGCCAGGATAGGAGCTTGAGATGGGAGTTCCTCTAGAGGTTCAATGGCTTGGATAGGTTCCACTTCCCAAGTATCAGTACTTGCATCAGAATGTTGCTCTGGATAATACCAAGCAAGGAGGCCAGGAAGGATGTTGAGAGCACCGTCATTTGATTTTGAACTGCTTGAATCAGAAGAAATTTGTATGACATCTACAAATAACAACTGTTAGATCAGTTTTATTAATTCAAATGTTAAACTATATCACAATCAAAGAAAAACCTTTTGATGGTTTACTATTGCAGAAGAATCCATTGTGTTCTCATATTTGGTCCTCTTTTGTGGTATCCCAAACAATGAAGCAATGTTGCACAAACTAGGCTGCATTTCAAGTCTCATTGATGGCCAACTAGGCTGCAATTGAAGTCTCAATTGGACCTCTCAGTGTACTCATAAACATTGGACCTCCCAGGGTACTCACAAACAGTTCAAAAGCCTGTATTTGTAGTCTCAATGGACATCTCAGTGTACTCAGATAGGCTGCATTTGGACCTCTCGTTGGTGGCCAAGCACAAACAAGTCTGCTAGGTACTCTCATTACTGGCCAATCACAAACTAGGCACATTCCAATGCTCTCATTGATTTAGACCTCTCAATGTACTCACAAACAGGCAACAAAAAATACTCAGACACAAAACACTTAATTAGACATAGCATAACAACCATTATGTATACGAAAATCAGAGTATGGAAAAAAAAAAAAATAGAGCATACATTAGACATAGCATAACAACCATTATAAAATACAAAACAACCCCATTTTACAATAGAATCGATCGGTAACAACCACTAACATCACCATTTATAGATCAAAAGCCTGATACTAATTATTGTACAATCAATCATCAACTGATATGTGAAAACATTAAAAAACATACCTTTGTTGTTATTTGGATTCATTGTTTGCGTGCTTGTGTTTGCCAGAAGAATGTGTGTGCTGATTAGGGTTTATTGATTATTGTGTGTGTTTACAAATGATCGGGTAAATGGATTAATTGCCGATTGACTATTGAATTTGTGATTTGGTTTAACTATAGTTGACGTGGCAAGATTTGTAAAAGAAAGAAAAAAAAGGCTAATGGTGCTGACATGGCGGTGAAATCCGCATAGCCGGTAACTAGGGATGGCAACGGTTCGGGTTCGGGGCGGGTTTTAGTGTACCCGTACCCAAACCCGTTTATAATATACCCATACCCGCCCCATATCCCACCGGATACCCGATTAATATTATCCATCGGTTTTTCGGGTTTCCTCGCGGGTATCGGTTATCCGTAATTGAATATTATATGGACAAAATTGGCGGTATTAAGATTAAGTCACGCTAAAATCCACCGACAAAATAAAAGAAAATACTCTAATATATTCAGATTTTTTAAAAGTTATAGAAAATGAATATCGTATCAAATGATTTAATGCAACGTATCGCAACGCAACGTACTCGGCATGACATTCACCAAAAAAATCAAATGCGCAAGAGTTTTCAAAAGTTAATCATTCTCATTTCCAAAAATAATCTCGTTTTAGCCTTTTAAAAGGGTTTGGTATCATCATTCGTGTAACGGTAGAGAACACGGACTCACGATTACTCACTCCAAAAAAGCAAATAACTGAATAGTCAAGAAGAGTATTGACGATAACTCGAGTCGAGATGAGATGACGAAAATAAGTCAAAGAGATAACTAACAACAAACATATCCAAAAAGGAGAGTCGATTGGTAATCGTCGGTATTTTCCCATAATCCCATTTTTAAGTACAAGGTATATATACTTGTTTTATGATTTAAAACAAGTTTGGACTTACGACAAAATTAATATTTGAAAATAACAAAATTTCGCCATGACTCATTCATTTATCGAACGTTTCCAAGTCAAAAGACTTTATTGAAAATCAATTTCCCGAGTAATTTATAATATAACGAGTATTTATACAAACCCTAAACCCTGAACGCTAAACCAATCCGTAACTCAAACAATAACCAAACGAATAGTCCAATAAATCCAAATATGTTAGTCTACGGGTAGCATGTCTCGAATAGTCCAATAGCCCTCGTGTGTTCCGTTTTTATCCCAAATGTCTCACAAGGTTTTCAAAATCAGGATCCTACTTAGGATCGATTTCGTCTTTGCAAGATCGAGCTTGTAAGATCGGATCGGGATCTTAAGATCCTACTATAATGTCATTTTGTTAATAGTTTTTGTAATATTATACAAATCTATAAATTAATATATATCATAAACACAAATTATGTAAATATTTTATAGAAATGTTGTCTTAAATTATGATTATGAAAATTTTAAGAGTATTAACATGTTTTTTTTTTTTTTTTTTTTATTTATTTATTTTTTTTTTATTTTTAAATTCTACAAAATACATTCCATACTTTTTTAGTTTGTGGTTCGAGAAAAGTAAGATCGGATCCTATTAGTTCTTAAGATCCTATGGTAAAGATCGGGATCCTATAAGATCTTAAGCTTTCAAAGATCCTTTGTAAGATCCGGATCGTTTTTGCTTTGCAGTACCGTAAAATTGTAAGATCCTAAGATCAGGATCGGGATCCTGACAACCATGGTCTCACGTACACTTCTAATTTCCTTACTTCGTAGTTAACCAAATTTAAGAGCATTACCAATGGTCACTCAGTGTTAAAGTTTAACACACTGCCACGTCAGCTTTAACCTTTTCACCTTTAACTAAAAAAAAAACACCCGCAATCATAACTCACCCTTAACTCACCTTTAACTCAACTATTTTCAAAATCAACCCCTAAACTATGATTAATACTTCATTTAACAACTAACACGAATTTTAAACACGAATTACATTAATCATTAAAGTTAAAAAACAAATTACATTAAACATTAAACTTAAAACACAATACATAGTATGATTAATAGAAACTAAAACTACAAATTAAGAAAAGGAATCATCTGAAACCCAACCGTCCTCACTCGAAGAGGACCTAAACTCCCCATCATAATACTTTTCTTCCATAATATCAAAGCAATTTCCTTCCTGCTCCATACGAGCAGCTTCCTCTTCTAGTTTGCGTTGTTCTATTTCTCTCCTCACTTTCTCATCTTGCTTCAGAAGTCGGAGTTCATCCTCACTCAGTCCAAACGGATTTGCCGGTTGTTCCACAACCGGTGAGTTGTGTGTGACTTGTGTGTATGATAACAATACTCTGGTGGTGTTGTATATATATAGGCACCATGAAATTTGAATTTGAAATTAAATTATCCCGCTTGTAGTTGAATATTGAATTTTTGAATTTGAATTTGATTATCCCGCTTAAGAACCAAAGGGGTGTTTTGTAAAATCTTTTTTTAAACACAACGGATACATAGTACTCTAGAGGGGATAGAAATGATATATATATATATATATATATATATATATATATATATATATATATATATATATATATATATATATATATATATATATATATATACTAGACTTCAAAGCCCGCCCAATGGGCGGGCATGACTTTTAATTATAGATTGAATGGTTTTGATCAATTTTAAATTATGTTTTAATTTTTTTATATGAAACACAATAAAATATAGCCACTTATATGTAAACACAATAAAATATGGCCACTTATATTTGTCGTTTGGTTGTTTTTGATTGTCAATATTTCCCTGTTTATTATTCGCACGATTACGTAGCATTTTATTTTCGAATACGGTTTGATGCAAGTAATATTATTATATGAAACACAATAGCCACTTATATGTTAACACAGTAAACAACATTGCTTATACGTTTTGATGTAAGCAATTTTTTTTTTTTTTTTTTTTTTTTTTTTTTTTTTTTTTTTTTTTTGTCACTTAGGTGCAAGCAATATTGTTTTTTTGTATGAAAATACATTTTATATCCTAATAACATTCGAACACGGTTTGATGTATATTTATAGGTATATATTTTATAATGAATAAATTTCAAGCTAATCATTATTATTCAAAAGAAGGTTAAGTTAGCCTATACATGGTCTTTTCACTTTCAAGAGAATAACTATTATTATTAAATTTAATAGACCAAATTATATTTGATAAAAAAAAATGTGTACCCGGATAAAGAAAATGTGAGTCTACAATCCTGATCTTATAATTTTAGTTACTATAATTGTATCATGCAAGTATATTTTGATGTAAATAATCTGGTGGATGTTTTTTTTTTTTTTTTTCCCTGTTGTGGCATGACCTTCTATTTGTAAATTATTAAGAGAAACATCTTAGATGAACATGCAAGTTGTGTAGCATACTCATTAATAGGCTATTCATATAGACTTTCTACATTGTCTTTTCATCTTATTAGTTATAATTACTCATAGCTGTTCTTCACACTAAGTATCATTACATTATCGAAAATACCAAATCTTCACTGCTCAAAATATCTGTGCCTGGATCAACAAAAGGTGAACTATAGAATCTTGATCCAATATTTTTGTTCATGTTTTGTTAACCTTTGTTACCTGATTTTCTTATTGAAAAGATGAAATCCTGAATCTTTTGATTGTCTAATTATATTTTATTTATCTGTAAATTTAAGCTAATATCTTGTAGTTGCATGTTTTGTTTTTTCTGTCTGATCCTATGTTATAATTAACTTGATTAATCATTTTATGTATTATTATTTATGAACATAATATGAGAAGATACAGTTGGTAGGGCGTAGTTTTTGGGTAGATGTTGATGAAACCTGTTTGTTATACTATTTCTTCTTGATCAGTTAGAAAAAAAATAGTTTAGAATGGTGAGAAGATAATAAAAGTTTATTTGTTAGGGCTTTCAGGTCACAGTAACACAGTTGTTAATCTTAGGGATGAAATCTCGTCTAGTTCTTCTTGATCAGTTAGCAAAAATTGCTAACTCAAGACTTGTTAAGGACGTGATGATTGTCCATTATAGGCGTGAAATTGATGTTACTTTTAAGGATGAGGAAGATTTGATGTCTAAGGCTTCAGAGATTAGTGCGCGAGTTGATCATAGGGATCAAATGATAAAAGTACTTCAGCTCCTTTGTGGCTCAGACTCATCTTTGCATTCCATCGATGACATGATGAAGATGCAGACAGAAGATTTGGCTGAAGTTGCTGGGTTGCTCTTAGGTGTCGCGAAAAAACATGCTCGACTCCGCGATTTATTTTCGTTCTTGGAGAAGTTGGGGTTAATGGAGATTTGATGTAGTATATGTTTGTAGTGTTGAAGATATTGTCTTTTGGTTTGACTTCCGGTTTGGTTTATTTTGTGGGAAGTCACTTGGGTTATGTAAATCTTAGTTTAAGTTTGTTTTAGATTATATCAATGTTTATGGGTCATATCTTTTGGGAAAGTCGTTCAAGCTGGCTGTTTATGGTCGTGAAATAGTGTCTATCTTTAATCATCCGTGGTACGTTTCTCTTTTGATGTTTAGGAGGTTATTTGTGAGTATGTACAAACAGTTTGACTTTAAATGAATATGATCTTTTTTTAGTTTGGTTTGTAATTATTTATTGATTAGTTGGAGTGTTCCATTTGTATTCATTGTGGTTATTTAGTAGGGTGTTTTTAATCACACCTTAAAATTATAAGATATAAGTTATTTTTGGTATGATTCTCATTTGATAATACATATAAATTAATAGGTATTTATTGTGGGTATTTAGTAGGGTACTTTAAGGATGTTTTCGTATTAGTATCCGATATTTGATTTATGTATCAAAATACATATTTGTATTCTAATAATATTTGAGTGTGAGTTGATGTATACATTTAATGAATATAGTCAGACAAAATTATATTTGATACAAAATTGGGTATCCTGATAAAGAAAAGGTAAAGCTACAATCTTGAACTTATAATCTTAGATATGATATTCTGTTGTTACTTATACGCTTTATTTATTAACGAACTACGTCCTTGAACTGTATTACCTAATGATATCATTTTTTGGTTCAGCAAGTTCTGTTTCCATTCGGTTTTTTATGTCGTCACTATTTTCTCCTTTCTTATTCACACGAATATGAAGCACTTTATCTTCTTTCATGCAAGAAGCACAAAATCATCTCCAACTTAAGCTTGAAGCGCTTTTATTAACTAATACTAATGTTTTTTTAGTTATGGTATTCGTTCTAAATATTGAAAAGTTTTGTGCAATACCATACCTACTAAGAGAGTGGTATGAACTTATAAAGGCAAATATGTTTGAGGACAGAGATATTTTACAAAATGCTTCATGCTCGTGTGAAGAAGAACCGAGGGGGTCAGAAGCAAGGAAATATAAAGGAATCGAGACAGAGTAAGGAGGTAATTGAAGTCTGTTTTGAGTTACTGTGGATGAAGGTAATTTTTAGTTGTTTTGAAACATTTTAATCCTTGGTGGTTAGGTGGTTTTGGTTAGATCGTGATTAAAAAATGTCATGGCGTTGTTTACTGTTTCCTAAAATTGTTATTAGTAGGTTGCAATTGTATGACATTGTTATAGATCGTAAGGATCGAAAGTTGTTATTTATGATGATCTTGAAGTAATGTTGATCTTGAAGTAAGTCGACTATGGTGGGACATAGTTTAGTGAGTGATTATGTATTATTCTTGTGTATGATATTCAAGTGAATAATTATGTTGTGATTTGTTATTTGAATGTGCCATGGTTCTACAATGTGATTATGCCTTTTGTAATATCGAATTTAGCTGTATTAGGCTGACCGTATTGAATCTTCAGGATTGAAATAACCAAGATGGATCAGCAATTCTTGTGCCGTTTTAATTTTGGAACCAACCTAGGATACCAGGTTTACATTTGTATATACATGTGACTGTTGATTTTTACCCAAAGATGTTTTTCACTTTTAATAACACAGGATTATAAGTGTATACTTTTTTGAAATATTTTGTTTTGCAGAAATTGCCCAACGTGTTTAAAGAGAGATTTTACGATGATGAAAAGTATATTTTTGTTAATGGCAATAACAGATGCAGATATGTATGCTTAATCAGGATCGTTGAAGGTGAAATTCAGCTTTATGGACATGAGTGGGGAAGGTTTGTTCAGGATAATTTGCCATCATCAGTTAAAATATTGCATTTTGTAAAGGAGGGGTCAGACACTTTCTACGTCACCGGGTATAATGAGGATGGTAGTGAAGGCCCTGGGTACGACAGACGTGTTGTGGGGCGTAGAGTTGTGAGGTGTTTGGTCAGGTTTATGGTTGGAGGACAGGTGTGAATGTGTTATCTTTTGTCTTTTACATATAGGTTGGATTTGCGTAGATTTGTAGACATTATGATTTAACATTCAACTAAAATAAGTACAATATAAGTTGGCCACAGAAATTGATTGTGAGCCTCGTTTGAACTCCTTTAATTGAAAGCAGAATAGATATTAGTTAGATGCATGTGAGGAACAAACTTTGTTTATATCTTTAAATCATCAATTTACTAACTTATTTAACTGGTCTTCCTGTTTGTGTAATTCAGATTCTACCGGGAGATTTTTTTCAAATATATGGAAAGATAGGTTCAAAATTTATGCTAACGGTTTGAGGGTTAAAGTGAGGCATGAAAGGGTTAAATTGGATGCGAACAGTGTCGTAAGGTCCAATAGGTTGTTTGGAAACAGTGTCGTAATGTTTTTGTAAAGATAAGTTTTACCTGTGCCTCCATATCCGTATACGAAGAACATACCACCCGTTTGGCCATTAACAACATCCATTAAAGTATTATATATATATATTTTTTGCTCGTTTGTCAAAGTACCAAAGAGTTTATCGTGTTGTTCTCGTAATTCATCTAGGTTGTATTTTAACTCGTCTGCTATCAGTCTGTTGTAATTCGCCATAAAAAACGTTTCGTTTGGGAAAGGCATGTTTGGGATATTCCTTAAACTTTTATTGTTACAAAGAAGCATGTGCTCAATATATGTAAGGCATATATTCTTTCTTTGTTCGTCCGAAAGATCCAAATCTGCAAAATTAAAATTTATTTTTTTTAGTTTAATTTTATAAAGCATTTACATAAAATCAAATGTACAATATTTAACGTAAAATTTGTTGTAGGACTTTATCCATGTTGCTGTACACTATACATGGTATATATATCAAATGCATGTTAAATATTTTAGGAGTGTTTTATAGGTTATCATTGTGGCTATTTAGTTTCTTGTTTTTACTACCATCTTTAAACTAATATATATAACTTAACTTCGGTATCCATCTAAACCAATCTAACACACATATATTTGCCGATTTCATTTGCGATCATCACTGTAAGTGTGTGTTTTTTTTTAAACATAAAAAGAAGGGTTCCATTTTCAAGCAATGTAATATTCATTTTAATAACAGTATTTGACCGGTGTTTTTTTTTATGTATCTTAAACTATAAGGAGGTTTGTAATGGGTTAGTAATGATTAACGATTGATTATCACTGTAATTCATGGTTAATTATAACATTATAAGATTGCATTGTTGTTATGTTGTTTAGTTAAATGATCCCCAAATATTGTAACACAATGATTAGTGGTTTGTTTAATAACATTGTGTTATAGTATCACCCATGTGTTTTTATTTAATATATTGTAGATTTGAATGTGTATTTTAAAATGAATGATTTTTGCTTGGCGGGGGTTTATCATTTTTTTTAAGGCAACAATGAATGGACCTCATATTCAATGGCTGCTGTTATTTAATTTATTAAAGGTGATTTTTTCTTTTTCAAAACCATGGCTTATCAGTTTTTGATGAAGGTTGATTACTATTATCGGAAAAATCAGGTGTGTACTAATTTGTGGTTGTTGTGTACATAGTAGAATACTTGATTTGATTTCGTGAGCGGTCTTCTTAATATTTGTTAATACATATATATAGTTGTATTATGGTTATATTGTAGACACTCCCTGAATGGTTTCACGAGATGTATTATAATGGTCAGAACTGGGTTTATTTGATCAACAATAAGTGTGTGAAATTCAAGGTTTGGATGGACTGGTTGCCGTGTGAACAGTGGCAGTTGCACGGCGATGAATGGAGAAACTTCATTAAAAAAAGTGGTTATGAAGACATTTCATACCTCCACTTCATTAACGAAAGTGCCGATACATTCTATGTGACAGGGTATAATCTTGAAGGAGTTGAGAGCGGTGGTTACAGGAATGTTAACTCAGATATGCGTTTACCCAGATGGATGGGGTTCGTTGGCAACAATCCTATTGAATCACCGGTCAGTATATGCACATTTATTGTTTATTGTTCTGATTTGGATAATGTTATATGTGAATTTAAATTTTTCTGCCAGTAATAACAGTTGTTCATTTATTTTTTTCTCCCTGATATTCTTGTAGATTGTTCCCGGAGAATTTCTTAAAGATGTTAAAGATGATGAGGTTTTTATGTTGAAAGTGGATGATCAAGAATATGATGTGATGCATCGTCGTACGCCGAACCCAGCATCAACAACAAAGTATGGTTTTGTTTTCTATGGGCAGGGCTGGCTGGATTTGGTTAGTGATAATCACATTGTTCAAGGTGTTAGGGTGGTGCTTACAAATCGGTTCAACAACAGGGCTCGGATGATCATATTTAAAGAAAATTGTATGGCGTTAACACATGAGACACTCAAGCGCACATTAGTGGCAAGAGGTGATCCGTATCCTGGCATCGATAAAGGTCAATGTTTATAAGTGTATTATTGTTGTGTGCACATTTAATTATTGGCTGCGTTATTTAATGAGATATTGTTATTTTGATTTGTTAGATCAGAGGATACTACAAATTTGCAAATGGAGTGGCCATGGAAAGTATCATATGGATGAAGAAAAAACTTTTTACAGACCATTATATTGTTATGTTTTTGAGCAGAAAAGATTGGTATAAGTATTAATTTTTGGGTTTTAGTTATTAAATTAAAATTATTCAATTAAACGGTTTTCATATTTTTTTATCGCATTATTTTTCAGACAATTCCTGAAAACTTCGTCAGGAAGCACAAACTTTTCAACCATGAGCATGCATTGGTGCGCCATAAGTCTCATCGTTTCAGATTTATGCTTTTCCAGGAGAAACACCATGAGAATGTGAATCGTGTTACCCATGTTTATCTGAAAGGACCCTGGAGACA
The DNA here is from genome assembly GCA_021014915.2 of Artemisia tridentata subsp. tridentata. Lineage (NCBI taxonomy): Eukaryota > Viridiplantae > Streptophyta > Magnoliopsida > Asterales > Asteraceae > Artemisia > Artemisia tridentata. Next base: position 75,084,178 of record CP139504.1, read on the forward strand.
ATTGGCTGCAGAATGGGGCTTCGAAGAGAATCAGATTCTGAGATTTAAATATATCAAGTATGATAAGGAAGATAAAGCTATTGTTTTTTATGGGGAAAATGAAGTCAAGATTCCAATGTTTCATGTTTGTTGATGCTGCTTGTTTCATATGATGCTGTCTGACAAATGCTTTTGGTATGTTTTTCTGGGCATGTAAACTTTTATTTTGGTTATGGTGACCATATGTTATGATAAGTATGTGTAAGTTATGTGTATTCGTTGTTGTGCAATGTGGACACGGTAGTGGTAATTTTCTTTAACTATGGATATAATATGTAGACTTGTAGACAGTGTTTGTGTTCTAATATAATGTTTTGCTTATTAGTAGTTATGTTGAATTACAATTTTTTTAGATAACAAATATAGCGCATATTTTTTATAAGTCATGCAGATAGGTTGTTACGAATTTAATTTATTATATTAAAAATGTCATACCTGGATCATTCCTCTTTATTCGCTCTGCATGTAACACGTCAGTAGCCATTACTTCCCATGTTTTTTCGTAAACAAACTTTGGTCGAGACATGCAATCTGTCAGAATTAGTATGACATAAAACTTACGCAGATAGTTTCTGGACCCCCATAGACTGGCTTCTAACAACCCGTCGATATATTCTTTGTCATCTTCCAATAGACCCCGTGCTTGGCAAGCCTCTTTGTATGTATTGTACGTAACATTTTCGAATTTTTTAAAGTCAACCCAATCTTGTGCACCCGGAACTTTGTTAATCAAGACTCGTAAATAGAATAGCTCCCCGGTTGACGGCGACACGTGATGTACACGTCCAATGCACGTGCCTTTTTGTCTTTTTACCCAAATCCTCTCTTCTTGTTTCCATACATAGTGTTGTGGAAACTCGTGGTAAAGTAGGCTTCTTGCTTCTTCATCCGTCTTGTTTGTTTTCATCCATTGGACAAATTTCGTGTCATTTACGGATGCTTTATCCAACGTACAGTCAATGCTTTCTGAAGCATCAAATATAACCAATTGTTCGCCTTCCAAATGAAATGGCAATCGCTCAACGGGAGGAAATCTGTAATGGATGTCAAATTTGTAAATCCTCCATGCCGCCTCACACGCCGAAAAGTATCGACAATCGTAATAGTCTTTGACTTCATCTATATCTTGGTCTTCTACGACCGCCGTGGCCCTATCTGGACCCTTGTTTATATACTTGAAAAGATATTTTATGGAACCCGCCTGATTGCACCACTCCACATTAATATGTGATTGGTAGCGTCTCAGCAACCCTGGATTGTAAGGTACCACGTATCCGTTGTGTAATTCTGACCCACTCTTTGTTACTGTACAACCATCGTTCCTCCTTTTATAAAGTGCGTAACCACTGTCATCTATGACTGTTGAATCGTTAAATTCCTTAGGGAATTTCTTTGTGCACTTGTTTTTTATGGTACACGGGCAAGTTGGACGCTGGGGGCCACATGGTCCATGCATCATATGATCAGTAACGATTTCATACAGCTCCGGATCTTCATTTTTATCCGGTATTTCTGCTGAAATAAATCGATCAATTTGCCTTGTTGTTTTGATTTTATCATTTTCTTCCAAGAAAAGCAGTATATGAGCATGTGGTAGGCCTCTTTTCTGGAACTCAACGGTATAAACAGCTGCATTAAGATGATAATGTTAAGTACTGTATATAATCAATGATAATTGATGCAGTTACTTTACATTTGCTAATAGAAATATGATAATACCTGCTTTTAAATGTCCAAAAAAATGTCGGTCTTTAAAATCTCTCATTAGGCTGTCCAGCTTTTGTTTAAAGACTCTGGTTATCGCATCAGGTCTGTCCTCAGACTTCAATCCCTTATCTGCGACAAAACGTGCAATTTCTGGCCAATTTGGATTGCATGTAAATGTGATAAACAGGTCAGGATATCCGTAAACCTTGCATATTGTCATGGCATCTAAGTAATTTTGCATCATATATCTTGGGCTCCCAGTAAATGACGATGGTAATATAACCTTTTTCCCACGTAATGTGACCCCAGAATCTTCTTGCTCTGCCAATTTTGCAAGTTTAGAATATGTTTCACTCCTCAAATCTTTCTGTTGATTTTTAACATACGACATCCTTTCAGATTCTATCATAGTGTATGCGTCAACAATAAATTGTTGACATAGCCTCCTTGCATTGAGTATCATCGAGAAAACTCCTGTCCTTTCTTGCAGTCGATATGCAAAATACTCCCTCATTGTTACTCTTGTTTTCTTGTTTGTTGGTGTGTAATCGGTAACGCCTACATGGTATATATTTTTCCAGTAACCATCTTCTGCATATGGGAACAACAATGGGTATTGTAATGCCAGATATGACGGGTGCAATTCACTAATTCTTCTAAGACCCCCTTCTTGTAAGTGTAAAATAATGTCTCTTTTGTTTGTTGTCGCGTCAAAATCTCCAACTATGAGTCCTCCAATTTCATCAGCTGTGGGTAGGTTATAATTTCTACCATCTCGTTCTCGTGTACCGATAAGGCGTAATTTAAACTTTTTTTCATCACTTTTCCTGACTAATTGTTCCCCGGCCATTCTGAACTGACCAACTAATGGATTGATGGTATCCAGCATGTTGCGTAAATCTACAGTCAATTGGTGGTCTATGTTATAGTTGGTTGATGTCGATGTGCTGTCAATGGTACTGTATGAAATGAATATAATTATATTAGTATGCTGTTGTTTATGCAAGGAATATATAAACAACATGTACGAAATGACATAATAATCAACGTTGTCATACCTGACACAATTAATTCTATTTTGTATTTCATTCTTTGAGTCGTAAATATATAACTGCGCAAAAACAGGAGGTTTACTGCCCTCTGGCAACAGACTTCCCATTCTGTGGTAATTTTCCCCTTGTATCCTGTAACAATATGCTCCATATCCTTGATTAACAGACGTGTCCTGCTTTGCACCCATGGATGTGAATGAAAACATCGAATTGTATCGCCTGATATTATCAACAAAATCTTTGCTTTTTGGATGTTCACCATTCATAAGTTGTCTCAACAATTCAGGTGGATTCTTAACTTCATTTCCTAATTTCACTTTTCCTTTTCCACAACATATAGAGTATGCCTCTTCGTTTGAAGACGTCGATCCTACCATAGCCTCAGCATGCCACAGTAATGCATCGCATGATTGACATGTGTAAATAGGATCTCCATGGTCAAAATAATCTGTAAACGTATAATAAATTAAATAATTTCTAAAAAAAAAAAAAAAAAAAAACTGATATATTTTTTGGCATTAAATGTTGTTTTTTATAGGGATTTGTCTAATGGCTGTACCATTAGATATGCCTTTAAATTGATTTTTCTGTGCATCTTGATTGTTTGCAGAGGCTGTAGTATTTAAACCCTCATGTCTTGGTATTTTTTGCGCGGGTGCTTTCATTTTATCATGTAGTCTTTGTGATTTGCGTTTTGAAATGTGTACACCAGGCTGAATGGTTCCAAGATAGGTAGGCTCTTCAGGTATGGCTGAACAAAAGTAAGTGAATAAAAAAACGAAGAGGAAAATATTTGTTAATTATTTGCTGTGGGAATTATAACATTATTACGTGTTTTGGTTAAGTCTTTGAATGGACGTCCCCTCGGTCTTTTTTTGGTTCCTATGGCTGCTGTTGTTTTGGGCTGTGAAGGCGTGCGAGTTGGCCGTATGCTGATATCATTAGTATCTGTTGTAAATTGAAGTTGCATTAACATGATCAAATAATTGTCATTGCAAGCAAAAGTAGCGTGTGAATATCATGTTGGATAGTTTCAGTTAATTGAATTACCTGTTTGGTTTGGGTATATCGGTGGTCGGCCTATGCATTCAAATGTTGTTTTTTTGGTTTGAGAAGGCGTGCGAGTTGGCCGTATGTTGAAATCATTAGTATCTGTTGTAAATTTCATCATGAATATTAGTTGAAACTACTAAACATGATATGTACACGCTACATTATATTACAATGACAATTATTTGATCATATTAACGCAATTTCAATTTACAACAGATATTAATGATATCAACATACAGTCAACTCGCATGCATTCACAAACCAAAATAACAACAGCCATAGGAACCACAAAGAGACCAAAGGGACGTCCATTCAAAGACCGAACCAAAACACATAACAAAGTTATTATTCCATCAACAAATAATTAACAAATATTTTTTCTCGCTGTCTTTTTATCCATTCACATTTGGTACACATGTTGTTGGCATATGCGTTAAGATGTTGTTGTCTTGGTTTGAGAAGGTGTGCAGGTTGGCCGTGTGCTGAAACTATTGGTACATGTCGTAAATTTAATTTGCATTAACATAATTAAATATTTGTCGTTGTAGGCAAACACAGTACGTAAATATAGTGTTGTGTAGTTTCAGCTAATTGAATTACTTGTTTGGATTGGATATATTGGTGGCCGACCTCTTTGTGCATTTGTTTGTGGCTCCTTTCGTTTTGGTTTTCCTCTCGGTCGAATTGCTAAATCATTTGATATAGTTGCCATGCTACTAATAAATCAACTATACTGTAAATTCGCTTGAGTTGTTTATCGTATCAAATGGTTGTGAAAGAGATTGAAGATGTTTAATTTGTAAAAAAATTGTATAATCTATAATGAATATCATTTAAATTTAAACAAAATTTGGTATTCCATATCTATCTATTACTATATAATAGCATACATTTTAACAAAATATAAGCGCATATGTTAATAAAATTTTATTAATGTGTTTTAAATATAAGCTTATATCCGGAAATGATTTGTGCATATCATATATCTAGGGTATAAGATAATTACCAAAGTTTAAATATATTTAGATACGGTTTACTATTTAAATACAATAATATATAATGAAAGATGCCGATCAACTGGCATAATGTTTCCAATGGCACAATTCCAAATTTTAGATGATCTAATGAAAATTGCTGGCTCGTCCAAGTTGCATGATTGTATGCGCGTGTGGTTTGTGCAGCAGGCAGATGAAGACTCAGCTTGTGCAAAATTGATACACGCTTGTTGTGAGCATCTCAGGAGGGTGATGGCGAAGAACCGAGTGATGATAGTTGACATGGAAGCATTAGGACACCGTGGGGTCGCATTAGATTCGCTTGATGCTTTGAAAAAAACTCAAGAGAGGCATCGGGCATTGCTTGAATTGCTGGTAGATTTGTGTGCTCAAGCCAAAGCCGGTGCCCGCGAGGAAGAGGGTAATGCCATGAAGATGAACGATTTTAACTAAGTTGTTTTAGTAGTTTTTTTCCTATACAATGTTTGATTTCCATATTTGCTTTGTGTATTTAGTAAGTCCGTTTGCTTGATCTATTTGTTTAGTCCATTTGTTAGACAACTTACATGAATGTTTTTGCACACCACTCTTTTCTCCCTTAATGGTTATTCACAATTTTGGTCAATAGTTCCAGTAATATGCACAATAAAAAAAATTCAAGACACATGACATTTATTATCCAAACAACTAAAACAATGATTTAAATAACATAATGTTCTGAACGTAAATGAAACTTTAAGAAATAAACAAACTGTTTTCAATATCTTTGTAAACCTCAAGAATTTTTTTGTTGTGTTTCTGCTATTGTTGCATTCCGAGCAACAATGTTCTGTTGTCGTGCCCGGATGATTTCTGCATCCCTCCTGTTATGTTCTTCAAGAGTCTTTATACGAAGATTGTAATGATCAATCAAGGTTTTTTCAGTCGCATAAGCGCCTGAATGACATTTATCCCATATATGTTGGGGTATGTCGAAAATCTTGTACTTGTCCGGCATTGGAGGAACATCATCACGTCTTGGTTTTTTAGCCTCCTTCGATTCAGGGTTTAATGAGGATGATGCCATTGAATTTTCAAAGTAAATAATAATTTAGAATAGTGAAAAGGATAATAAAAAGTGTTTGTTATGCCTTTGTATTTATAGACTCCTTAAAAGTCACAATGTTTACATTGAAAAGTCACAATATTAAAGATATTCATATTTCTTTTAAATACAAATATTAAATATTAAGTTGTAATTTAAATTGTATATTGTATTTCTATAAATATTTTTACCTATACGAATATCTTATGTCGAATATACGTAACCTTTATTATGTCGAATATATTTAATTGGAAAGTCGATTTATTTCCAAATTCGTATTTCCTATAAATATGTTTATGTATACGCATTAAAGATTAGTGTAAATCGTCATTTGAAAGTCACTAAATTTAATTGGAAAGACGTATTGTTTCTAAATTCGTATTTCCTATAAATTTGTTTATGTATACGCATTAAAGATTAGTTCAAACCTTTTTTATAAATTTATACGTATGTCTTATAAATACAAATATTAAATATCATTTTCCTATTTAAATTTTATCGTAATTGTTATTTATGTAATATTTCGTAGTTAACATATGCATTAAATACTCAAATAAATAAACACAATATTTCACGTATCAACTAACTTTTTGTATAATGTTTCATCAGCTAAAAAAATAAAATTCATCTGCTATGAAAGTTGATTAATAAACATGGTGTTCAAATCTGTTACTGATGTGCTATTTGTAATGCTGCTAAAACTGGTTAATTCTACTCGCACATGATTACTATTTGACCGGATCTACACACACGCCTTGTGTTAGATGTGATACTAAGAATTATACGTAGTCTAGCACGCGGAATTTACTAGCTAGCACTTAGAAGACTTTATGTGTTTGTGTTTTGTATGGTTTGAATGTAACAATGAATGAACACAGAATAATGAACTTCAACGATTCAATATTATTGAAACAATAATACGAGTGATCTCCTATCACTAGGGTTTACAACCTTGAATCTCTATGAATTAAGTCGTACTTCTATATCTCTAAACCTAAACTTGGGTAATCCTTTTATAGACCAAGGATTCCTTCACAAGATAACTATCATTCTAATCGTATAAGATATACACAATATCTTTTCCATATTTATCTACTTACACGTTTACAAAATAATAATAAGCAGTACAAATATTTCTTTCATAACCGTACTAACTGCTTATGTCTTCAAAACTCTTCAGCAGTACTAACTTCCATCTTCAACAGTCCTAACTGCTATCTTCAACAGTTCTAACTGCTATAGCTTAATTTCCTAACAATCCTCCCCTAAACTTATGATTTCTATCCAAATCACCAAGTTTCTTCAAATTAAGCTTTATCTCTTATATGAATAGAATTCTTCCAAACACCTATCAAGCAAATCTCTTAGATCTAGCTTTCACTTCTTCTGCAAGGTTGAATATCTTTGTCACCAACATATCAGCCATCTCAGATTCTTCATTAGCTTCTAGCATAACATTTACCATAATTTTCAAAACACCTGGTCTGAGTGGATAATCTTTTTCAACCAGCATATAGATCTCTATTCCATCCTTGGTAGACACTCTGTGTACTCCACACGTTCCAAATAACTTCCAAGTGACATCCTTGACTTGTGCTTGAAATCTCCATATTGACTCTCCTCCATCTGGTTCATAAATTCTCTTCAGTTGAACCCATAATTCTTTATCTTTATCTTCAATAGGATCTTTATCTCTGAATCTCTCTTTCACTAAGCTCCATAGTTGATTAAGATCTTCTCTGTCAAAACCTTTGAGTAAATCTTCAAACAACTTGTACCTTTCAGAAATATCTCCAAGTCTGATTATCTTCCATCCTTTCATTCTTCCATCAATGAACACTTCTCTGTCAGTGATTGGATTTTTTACTTGTAAAGGTTTGATATAAGAAGATTCTGGAACAATCATCATCATACTCTTGATCTTCTCATTTGTTAACCCTTCTTCTTCTTCTCCAGACTTTTGTTTCTTTGCAACATCTAATTCCCTAGTTTCTGATTCTCTCTTCTTACCTGTTTTGAAACCTCTTCTTGGAGTGTTCAGAATAGCATAAGTTTCATAGAATTCCCTTTCAATTATGGCATAAGATTTTCCCTTGAAGTCATTCATAGTGTAATTTACTGAGTTCTTCAAATAATGTTTCATAGACTCAACTTGTTCCTTCTTTGTTGGCAACTTTATCTTGTATCCTGACTTCTGCCTTTCTCTTATCCTCTGAATCAGATCTTCCCATGTTGCTACTCCATTCTTTTTGAGTATGAACTCTTTAAGCTCCTCTGTCTTTTCTTCTTCATTCAACTGTTTGTCTTTGAGAACCATTGAAGCTTGAGCTCTTACAATCAAATCAGAATCCAACAAATATTGTAGCTGTTCATTGAACTCCTCTTGATTTACCTCTTTAGATCTTGTTCTTTCCATGAATTCAGCTATGTTTCGTACATCATCAGCAGCCATTTTTCTTGCAAATTCCTCATCTTGAGCTATCTGAACTTGTTTAGCTTCTTCATTAGCCAAATCTTCTTCTATCATTTGCCTTGCAACTTCTGCATCATGATCTATCTGATCTTGAGTTTTTGGTTTTAATCTCTTGAGCCTTTCAAGTTCTTGAGCTGCTTCCTCTTCTTCATGTGTCATAGCTCTTTTACCTTTATCAGCTCTTCTCTTTTTCATAAACTGGCTCAGCAGAAGTTTCATCAGTTGGAACTGCTTGATGCTCTGTCTCAGCAGTCTGAACTGCTTCAACAGTTTGAACTTCTTTATGTGTCTCAGCTGTTTCTTGAACATAACCAGAACCTGAACCAATATCTGCAACATTACCAAAACCTTCATCTTGTTCTGAGCCTTTATCATGCCTCCCCTGAGAACCTGATCTATCCTTGTCTTTACCAAATTTCCTCCCCTGTTTGGAAGAATTTTCATCATCCCCTTCTGAACCATCTGAATCATCATCATCAGAAGAATCATCATCCAATATCACTTTTGCCCTTTTCTTCTTTAACTGATCTTCAAGCTTCTTCACCCTTTTAGTTAGCTTGGTGTAGACTTTGGAAAACATTGCTTTATGAGATTTGAGCTCCTCATTGTTCTTCTTAAGCTCCTCCTCCAAGGTCTTTACTCTGTCAACTTATGTGAGAGTGGTTGAGAAAGTCCACAATCTCATAAAACTTTGGCCCATCTCCTTGCTCTGTTTTCTCTAAGAACGCAACCTGGTTGTGACGCTTAACAAATTCCAGTCCAGCCATTCTTAGTGATGAAAAATGAAAGATTTTAGCAATACAATGATCGTGTAAATTGGAATTGAGGTTTTATGTAGTCGCTTGGGGTTTATAGGTACTGTTTACGGTTTTGCGAAATATGCGTATGAGATAAATTATCTTTAGAAAGAGAATAAATAAATTTATGGTAAAAAGATAATTATCGTCTATAAAAATCCCTATAAGTATCTTAAGAATAACGGTTTTACCCCAACGGCTAGAAAATTAATTACTGACAGATTTTTACAACGGCTAGTTGAGCCGTCCTAACTTTGTACTAACCGTACCAACTGTTGGAAAAAAATTTGTTGAGCCGTATGAACTTTTGAAATAAATTTTAAAATACCATGGCTCAATCATAGTTTTTAGCAAACTATCAGCTATTAACGGATTTGATATGTCTTTACCAATAGCCGTTTGCTTTGGACTAGCCAACTCTTCACACTTAGATATGGTGAGCTGATAACCATACAATTTTTGGTAAATTGTCAACCATCAACGGATTTGATTAGTCTTTACCAGAAACCGTTTGCTCTGGACTAGTTGGTTCTTATGTGGGTAAGACATGGTGAACCAATTACCATTTTTTGTATGCAAAGATCACATACTAATCATCAAATCACCATAACAGTCCAAAACATCAAGCATTAATAATCCCTTGGTGTTTTCCATCCAATCCTGCAATTGTTAGTCCAAAAACAAAGAAACAAGCCACAAAGAACTTGTCTCACAATATAAAAGAATATGACTAACAATGCACAAAACAAGAAAAATTAATTTCCTTGTGGTGCCCAAGCTAATACAGACTTAGGCTTTCCTCTAGCATCAACATAATTCATTCTTTTCAAAACATTCTTAGCACCATTGGGTTTAAAAGGTCTCCAACCCAACATGCTGATGCATTCACTCCAGTACCCATATTTCCCTTAGCAGTGTTTTTATTCACACCAGTACCAATTACTCTGCTAGCAGTTGGAACTGCTGGCTTGGTAGTTGTTACCTTAGTTTTCCAAACTTGATTTTTTACAACTGCTTTGTGATGAAAGGGTCTATTAACAGTTTTTTGTGCTGGTTTGGAAAACATTTTTGCACCTTGAACTGTTGGCCTTGGGTGAACAGGTCTAATAGGTCTGACAGTCTGAACTGCTGGTCTTGCAGTTTGAATTGGTCTTTGGCCAGACTTTAATAGAACTGATCTGGGTATCATTATATCATTCCTTAGAAAAGATTGAGGTCTTTCTATGCTCAACCTATGATTTGTGTATCCAGATACCCATTTATCACAATAATCTGCAAGATGGTCAAAGCTACCACAAGAGTAACAAGCTTTCTTATAGCAGACAAAATCCTCCCCTAATTGGTGAGATTTGCGGTCATTCCAATTCCTTTGGTTACCTCTTGGCTTGTTTGTGGTTCTATACATTTCTGCATACCTAATTGTTGGTCTAAAAGGTTTGGCATTTGATCTAGGCCTAACAGTCTCAGGTTTAACCATCTTTGGAACTTTTGGTTCCTCCACTTTAGCACTAACAGGCTTAACCACAGCCTGATCATCCTCATCATCAGAAGTCCATTCCTCAATGGTTGGAGCATCTGAGTCCTTAGCTGAGGACCTATCAGAAGACACCTTGTCCTCAGATAGTGATTTATCACTTGCACTTTCATACACAGGTTTATCAACTACATCCTTCTTGGGTTGAGGACCATAGTTAAGCACAGGTAATTGAAATTCAGGGAGTCCTGTGTGTTCTAAGTCTATGCCTGGGGGTGTTGGAATTCCTCTATAGGGAGGTGGAACTGACTTATAACCTAGGCCTGACTTAGCTTTATTAAGAATCTGACACTCAATTATCTTTTGAACACCTTTTGATGTGTATTCTAGTGTGTCTACACTCATCTGAATGTTCTCCTTAGCTTTCTTAACCTGTTCTAGCTCATGTTTTAACACAGTAATTTCATTCTCTCTAAACATTAAGTCTCTCTTAACAATAATCATATCATCAGAAAACTTAGACTCATTACTTTTATAATGAACAATTTGTTCTTCTAACACATCTAAAGCTCTCTTATGATTTGCTAAGCTAAAAGCAGTTTCAACTAGCTCTTTTCTCTGATTCTCATATCTTGTCTTAAGTGTTTCTAGATCTTTTAAAGCTTCACAAGATTTAGAACATTTTGAAACTTGTACCTCAGAATCAGAAAATGCCATGAGAGCAACCTCTGTAGATGCTTCTGCTTCATCCTCTGCAATGTAGCTCCAGTCAAATCCTAAGCCATTAATGGCATCCATGGCTTTTGAGCTTGAATCAGTAACCTCCACAACCCTTGATTTGTTTCCATATCCTCTGCTCTTTCCATCTTGTTGGCTTGGTAATCTGCACTCCCTTGAATAATGACCTTTCTTGTGGCAGTTGAAACACTCAATCTTGGACTTGTCATACCCTGCAACATCATTACTGTTTATGACAATCTTCTTGCCAGTCTTCTTCAAGAATCTCCTAGCTCTCAAACTGAGAAGAGAGAGCTGCCACTTGATATCCATTTCTTCAATATCATCTTCATCAACCTCTTGAAGATCTGAATGAGTCAACATACTTCCATTGTGCTGAGTAGTCAAGAAAGCACAATAAGTATCATCATTCAAGAGTCCACTAGTACTGCTTGAGGTACTAGCAGTACCAAGGTTTGCACTAGCAGTACCAACTGCTCCAGCAACTTGCACTTCTTCATCTGGACTTGAGGAACTGGGAGTTGATACAAAGGCCAAATTCCCTGAGCTTGAGCTTGAGCTTGATCCAGCAGATTTCTTAATATCATGTTCAACTATCTTGAAGTTGCTATAGAGATCCATTAAGCTCGTGGAATATATATCAGGCTTGTTTTTCCATACAACCACATGCATAGCCCATTCAGAAGGTAGACTCCTCAGAAATTTGGAGTTGAGATCTTCCTGAGGCATCTCAATTCCTAGAACAGCCAATTGACTCACCAGCTTTTGAAGCCTATTGAACATATGATCCAACGACTCATTGCTTGTTGCTGTAAAGTTCTCAAACTGATGCTTGAGAAGGGTCTTCTGGGTTTTCTTGGTGGCTTCATTCCCACCATATCTTGCAACAATAGCTTCAAAAAGGGTTTTAGCACACTTGAACTTACTAAAATTCAGCAACTGATCATTGGGAATAGTCATCAGAAGCAAACTTCAAGCCTTAACATCATTCTTGTGCCTTGCCATCTCTTCATTAGTGGTTGGCTTTGTCTGCTCTGTAGTCTCAGATTTTCCTTCAACAAGAGTTGTTGTTGTTACTGGTGTAAAAGAGTTTCCTTCTTCAATGATCTCCCAAAGTGCATAGTCTTGCACTTAGAAAAACTGCTCAATACGAAGTCTCCACATGTCGAACTCATTAGGTTTAAGCATAGGAAGCTTAGCAGCAATGTTAGTTGCGGTTGATGTTTTTTCCATGTCCATCTTTGTTCTTCTTGGATCTTCTAAATCTAAGTATCAGCAACCTGGCTCTGATAGCACTTGACTGGATCTACACACACGCCTTGTGTTAGATGTGATACTAAGAATTATACGTAGTCTAGCACGCGGAATTTACTAGCTAGCACTTAGAAGACTTTATGTGTTTGTGTTTTGTATGGTTTGAATGTAACAATGAATGAACACAGAATAATAAACTTCAACGATTCAATATTATTGAAACAATAATACGAGTGATCTCCTATCACTAGGGTTTACAACCTTGAATCTCTATGAATTAAGTCGTACTTCTATATCTCTAAACCTTAACTTAGGTAATCCTTTTATAGACCAAGGATTCCTTCACAAGATAACGATCATTCTAATCTGTCACAACCCGTAATTTCAGGTCCTTTTTCAAGCTTCAAAATTTCACTATTCATCTCGGGAATTACTATTCATGGGTTACTATTCACCGATCACTATTAATCATTTCACTATTCATCATTTTTGAAGTCAGTTTGAGACTTTGAGAAGCCGTCAAAAATTTTACTATTCACAAAACACTATTCATTCCCGGAGAAAATCACTATTCATGCTCATCATTCATCATTACGTAAACTAGGTTTACGGGTATTCAAATTCGCGTAACCAGGGTGGTTTAGCTGCGAATTCATGCATTGTCAGGAAGGACACATCATGTAGACTAGAGGAGTCTGCATAACATCAGTAACATCATCAATGCATTAGTTCATGCATGGATATGCATTATTTCAATTTACGTATGGTTATTTATATAATTAACGTTACCACTCAGTCATTTCTACTGATATTATACCCAGTACTCCCGACAATGATCCTAGTATATTTTCATACTAATTTTAATGATATAGAGATTATATTATTAATTTACCCGGTGTTTTTAAACCAATTGCTATATTTTTCGTTAGGAGCTTATAACTCCGTCGGTTTACGATAATTTAACCCGATAATTATTCTGACGCCCGATTCTTATCAGTAACATGATTTTATAATTTTTACAACTTCGTCGTAATTTATTTTAACTCGTCATGATTTATTTCAAGATAACTCGGTACCCGATAACACCCAATGCATACTTAAACTAACTAATACTTACAACTTGGAGACAACATCTTTAAATGCCCATGTTTCCTTCCTTTTCTTCAATGATGGCCGCCCCCCCCCCCCCCCCCCCCCCTTTGTCCCCTATAGGTCCAATTTAGCATTGAAAATCTTAGCTACCATTAATACTTCAAGACTATATTTTCAATAACACATAAACATAACAAGTAAACTAGCAAAACAAGATCAAAACTCTCTCTTTTTCTCTCATATGGATCGGCCAAGCTAAGAACACCAAGGAGGAACCATAATTTTTCCAAGATCTAGTGTTAAACAAGTCTCATTTACCTTCCTTGTTAGGGTTTTGTAATAAAAACTCAAGGTTTCTTACATAGTTTCATCCAAACCTCATCACATCATCAAGTAAGTTCAAGAACCCATTTTGATCATGTTATACTTTCATTTGATCCATGTGGTTATGTATTTTCAAGTTATTTTAGTGATTGATCATGCAAATATACAAGTTATCTATACCACTTTAATTATTTTTATCATAAACCCTAGATCTATTGTTTTTATTAACATCCTCATGAGATCCACTATAATTAGTGATGTTTAGGACCCCATGACACCTTGAGAGGTGTATGGTAGAATTTGAGTAATTGTGGAGTTGATTTGAAGTGGTTTGATTAGGTTTTGAACTAGTCTTGAACTTTAAACATTGATTTTTCAACACTAGAAATACCTACTGTCCAAAAACGCCAAGTCTGGAAATCTCAGTAACTTTTGGGCTATTTTGGCCTTCATATTCAGAAATTTCTTTCAAAAACGAAACCGTGGCCGCAAGAATCACTAAAAACCGACTTATAACGAAGGAGATATGATTTTTCGAAGTTAGACGACGAAAACTATTTTCTGAAAAATAAGCTTGCTGTTTGCCGAACTTCAAAGGACAAAATGAGGCGTTAGACGTGATCTAGAAGACCCAACTTACTGAAATCATGTTAGTTCATGTTAATACGATCACGTGGATATAAAGAACGTAGAAAACGAGCTCATAACGACAAAGATATACGCGTTTAAAGTCCGGCAATTTCACTAAAATTCCATCAGCTTTCTAATAAGAAATATTACCAAGTTAAAAACAGTTTTTGCAATACACTATATTGAGAGCCATTTTTCTCATTGATCGAGACCCGTATGGTCGAAAGTTAAATGACACAACTTCTAGACATCGTTACAAGGTTTTCAAAAATACCGAGCTTATGTCCTAACACTTAAAGTACACCATTTCGCGACTAGTTTTGCGAGGCCATTTGGGCACATTTTCAAGTTGTGAAAAATAGTAAATTGCGACGAAAACATTTTATTTACCGATAGAACACCAAACAAGGATCGTGGAGTACCGTTTCAACATATTTACACGAAAAGTAGTTTATAACTTAACGAGACGTCAAAAATGTATTTTTCGACGATAAACGTTATTTTCAAAACTAACGAGTGGTATCGATAACATACGTATTTGCATGTGTAGCATCATTTCATTGCTTACATTAGATCCTATCATTCATATTAGGTTGCGGTTAGAGATCGTGCCTCATTTCAGTGTATCCATTTTTGTCATCGTAGCTATTGCATCAGGTGAGTTCCATAGCCCCTATCTTTATACGTTTTGGGGGAGAATACATGCTCATTTTCATCTAAATGTATACTTGATTTACTTGATTATGCCACTTGTTTAGCCAAACCATTACTTACTCTACCTATGAATTTGTTATTCATTCGAATGTATTGTATAATCACTTGTATCATACTTAATTCTTTTTACTCATGGACCTAAGCACTTTAAATGAATATGCATACTTAACCGAATGAACTGGCCCCACCACTATGTACATACATGACAGAATGAATGGGTCACATAACCGGATGTACGGGTAACATGACAGAATGAATGGGTCACATGACAGAATGAACTGGTCACATGACAGAATGAACGGGTCACATAACCAAATGAATTGGTCATGTAACTGAATGTACTAATCTAACTAAATGTATTTTAAATCATGGTCCACATGTTACTTTTGTTCACTCAAACCAAATCAGATTTGGCAGTGGGTTGTAAACACACAGGTTGCAAGTCTTGTATGGGCGGGACTTGGAACTGGGTGGATTTACAATGCCTTTGCTGGGAAATCATTTTCAAAGGCTTTACATTTTTCAATAAACTCTATGAACTCACCAACCTCGTGTTGACACTTTTAGCATGTATTTTCAGGTATTAAGCAACAGCACGCTACGGGAGGCTTTTGGCAGGGCATGGCATGGTCATAGGAGACTCTGATATTCATTTGGGGACTGTTTAACTTACTTAAGGGCCTATTTCCGCACTACTTTTAACAATGTAAATTTAACACTTTTGTTAAACAATTTTAATCTAAATGATTGAGGTGAAAACCGTTCTCTGCACTTGTGTTGTGATACCAATTGAGTTGCACCCCAGTGGCATGTATGCTTTCGCTGGACCGGATTTCTGGGGGTGTGACATAATCGTATAAGATATACACAATATATTTTCCATATTTATCTACTTACACGTTTAAATATAATAAGCAGTACAAATATTTCTTTCATAACCGTACTAACTGCTTATGTCTTCAAAACTCTTCAGCAGTACTAACTTCCATCTTCAACAGTCCTAACTGCTATCTTCAACAGTTCTAACTGCTATAGCTTAATTTCCTAACACTATTGCTTGTTCATGTTAGTACTGCTGCAATTTAGCTAATAGTGTTCTACATGTGGTTAGCGCTACCATACTTTATTAGTACTGCTCGATATAATTGCTATAGCTACACCGATTTTTTTAGTACTGATCGACGTTTGAACTGATTGTACAATAAGTTTGTATTACTAACATTGGATATTAGTACTGTCAAGCTTATGAAAACTGTATGAATGTGATCAAGAATCTACCAACATTAAACATAAAAAATGTATAAAAAAAAACGTTGAAAAATACCATCGCATACGAAAAAACCTACAAACAATTATAGTTGTCCATCTATTTTTTAGCATTGTTTATCCTCTCTTGATACTCCAATATTTTCTTCTTTTGTTGATCAATTGCCTCTTTACATTCCAATACTGTTTGTTCATCGCGTGCGATTCCTGCTTCCATCTCTGCTATCAGTCGCCTAAGCTGGGCAATATATCGTATTGGTAGGAAATACCTCGCAACCGCTGGGTCTGTTTTTGAATCCGATGAGAGTTCTTTTGGTGGGGAAACACTTCTTGGACGTTTGTTTGGCGAATTTGATGAGGAAAAAAACAAACGACCCATTAGAAACTTTTTTTGTTAACCGAAAGTAGAAAAGAATTATAAAAGTTTAATTGCTTTTGAAATCGAATCAGCATTTATAGGTGCGGAGAGGGTGTATAATCTATGATGAGTATATTTTAAATTTAACCAATATCCTGTATACCATGTTTATCTATTACCATATATTAGCATGCATATTATCCGATTTAAATATAAGATTATATTCGGGGATGGTTTGCGCATATTATATATTTAGAGTATAAAATAATCGTATTATTTGCATCTAATAAAGGTGAAACACGATATATAAAATTACTAAACAAAATCGATGAACCAAAAAATATTCAAATCATTAAACATCAACGAAATTCATTCATTATTTAAACTGAAAGTAAATTAACTTGTAAACAACGATTACTAATAAGATGATAAAATTTCAATCTTCATCACTAAAGAAGTTTAAATCCACGAAGTAGTCATCAGTTACTTCATGACCCATCTCGCGTAATTCGTTAATCATAGCTTCTGCCTTTAGGACCTTTGACTGAACCCCATTGAGAACTTGTAGAGACTCTTGAGGATCTTCAACGTTCAATTTAAGCCAATCAAGGAGAATAGATTCGGGTAACTCATCTAATCAAGAAAAATTGTATGGACTAATAAACTTAACATGAAAACATAAATCTATTTAGAAAATATTATGAGCCTTATATACAATACCTTTATTACTTTGAGAAGGTCCACCTTCTTCAAAAACCAACGTAAGAAATCTCAATGCATCATCCACCTTGGTATTTGGTTCTTTTGTGCGTCGATCATGTACCCCATCGTCAATCTTTGGTTCTGTCACATGTTTTTTTCCAGGAACGGTTTGATCTTCGCACTTTGAATCAGTGTGAGGCGCATGTGACTTTTTACCTTGAAATGTTTTAGGGTTCGATGACTCCATAGGAAAAATATATGTTGATGGATGTTGTTCTTTTACATATTATATAGCTCCTCATTTATTCGGAATGGCTATTACTGGGCTCGTTTTCTTGGGCCAGGGTTTTTCATATATTTATTAAACAGATGTAGGGCGACCATATTGATAAATGTATGTTAACGATAAACTCTTTTTTAAGAATATTAAGGTATAATTTTGTAAGTATCAGGAAACATATAATTCGAAATTTTAAAACATTAAATAAGGACAAATAACCATATAATATTGTAAAGGATATGTATTGATTTTTAAAAAGCAATTTTATGTTAGCAGATTGGAAGTAAACTATAACAACTTAATAGGAATATCCATACATATGATAAATTGCAAATTGTAATTAAATTGTTCGAAAATATTAAAAAATGGAAATGAAACTCATTTGTCTTTCTGCTTTTATAGATTATTAAGGTAATCGGCTAGTGGTTCATCATCCAATGTTTCTCGAACACTGTTACTGTGGCATGTCGTATCCTTGTTTGCATCATCAAATTCAGGTAGAGTATCATCCGTGTCATCAGCACACGTTGCTGGAATATCAATCGTTGTATTTACTGATGGAACTATAGTTTCACTTGTTCGTTCCTGACACATTTTGACATAAGAAATAAAAACTTAGACTGTATTTTTTGTTAAAATTCAACGGTGTTTATTGACATTTAAAAATACAATGCACAATACCTCATCCATATCATCAGATTGTAATTCTGATCCATCATCTGAACACACATAGTCATACTCCAAACCTTGATCTTCAGCATCGTCATCCTATTTTGATTCATGCATAACGATTAGTATATACTTGCTTATAAACATACACCATTGTTAAATATATTAAAATAACCAATGAATCAAACCTGTTCTTCTATAAAACCATTTTTGAAATAGTTGATTGTATCAACATCTTCAATCACCTTTTCCGCTCGATATATATAACTATTATTGCTGCGGTTGAATTCAGAAAAACATCAATGTAATTAACACATTACAGACACCATGTACACTGTATGCAAGTAAAACATTAAGGAAAATAACACCAATTAAAAATATTAAGATTAATGCACAATGCATGTAAACATATACAACAATTCGATACTGATTTAGACGATATAAACCAATTAACACATTACAAACACCATGTACACTGTATGCAAGTAAAACATTAAGGAAAATAACACCTGCTGATAATCTTCTGCATACTGTATCAGAATCGTGTTGTGGAGGATTACCTGATATGTGGAAATAGTAGAGGGGGGGGGGGTGAATACGTTTCCATTTAAAATCTTAAAACTTTTGTATCAAACTCCCGATCAAGTGTGATGTGATATGAAAAGTGTCAACTATGATCATATAGCATCAAGAGATGAATATAGTAAACTACAACATATGCACAATCAAACCACGACACATAGATAATCAACATAACATAAGCAACTAGCCACACAAGCAAAAACGCAATGCAAATATAAAGCGATAAAGAATGAAATGAAAGTAAAGAGATAAGTAAGAAGGCGCAAACCGGACACGGTGATTTATAGTGGTTCGGTCACGAAGCTCCTCTTCGCCCTACTCCACTCCCCGAGTACCCAACTCGAGAGTTACTTCACTAATCAACAAACTCCCTTCAGGCGGAGAAAACCGTACACGTCGCTTAACTTGTTTTCCGACACTAAGCTAGATGTCGAGTGCTAATCTTAGCTAGCACCAATCTACCACGATCTACCCGATCTACCCTTGATCCACATGATCAATACACACAAGCCCAATGGCTTCAAGAGATCTCCAAGATCTCGACACGATCACAATGATCTACTCCCACTTGACTCGATCTACCCGATCTACCCTTGATCCACATGATCAATCAACAAGCCCAATGGCTTCAAGAGATCTTCACTATCTCTTAAGATCACAATGATCTTGACTCACTCTCTCACAAAAGAAAATTAATCTTGATGTATGCTATGATACAATCAAGAGTGTAACAAATGTTACAAGACCTAACCACTACAACTCTTGTATCTTCTTGGATACTTTAAGTTCTTCTCTTGTAAATGAAGAGGAATAATAACACTTTGTATCTACTTGGATACTTTGTGTTCTTCTCTTGCTAATTAAGAGGGATGACAACACTTTGTATCTACTTGGATACTTTGTGTTCTTCTCTTGCTAATCAAGAGGGATGACAACACTTTGTATCTACTTGGATACTTTGTGTTCTTCTCTTGCTAATCAAGAGGAATGAAGAGGATCACTTGAATGGATGATTGGATCACTCTTAAACAAACTAAGACTCTCCAAATGATCAAAGAAAGTCATCTAAGTGAGGAGGGATTAGACCAGAGAAAAAGGACTGGAAAAATCAAGTTGGAAGTGTGAAATGGTCCGCTATTTATAGGCAAGAAAAATCTGAACGTTACAGAAAATTTTGTACGGACGGCTCCACTAAATGTCCCACGGCTCCACTAAATTTAGTGGAACCGTGGAGCCGTCCCAAACAAGGACGCTCCAAATTTTGTCTTTTCTGGTGAAAACTTATTTGGGGAAGGTTGGAGCTGATTTTGGGGGGGAAAATAGCTGTTGAGATTTTTAAACTTATTTTTCAAAATAAAACATTTCTTTTTAATTCAAAAATAATTTGTAAAATATATTTTTGAAAAAATGTTTTGTCACATTAAAAATGTGAAGTTTAGAAAAAATATAATCCTTTTGATCATTTGTCAAGTAGTAGATTTGTGTGTCCATACCTTGAGTGATTTATGTCGGGATGGAAATCTACGACTTCGTTGAAGCATACTTGAGATGTCGGGAGGTGTTGATGTAAGTATGCATTGATGATTTGTGTTTACAAGTAACTTGCACATTTTACGTTATGTATTACAAGTTACATGTTTGTCATTATTAAAACCGAAGAAATCGTTTAGTTTAAATATCGTAATATTTGCACTAACAATCTCCCCCTTTTTGATGATGACAAATATGTAAACCGTAACACATAGTAAAATGTAAAAGTTACCTGTTTACACTCCCCTTCTCCCCCTTTTGTCAAATCAAAAAGGTAGTTTCCTCGAGCGCTCCCTTGAATTTACTCCCTACTCCCCCTTATTGCACTACAATCCTTTCTCCCCCGAAAGGCGAGCTTGCATCATCCTAGTGAAGCCTTCTATCAACATTTGTGAAGACGACTCTATGCTATGTATTCAAATACTCCTGAGCTCCCCCTAGCTCAATGCTCCCATATGGTGACTTAATCCCCTGGTTTATTTACCTTAGTATCTAGCGGATCCATGGATCAAATTCTTACAAAGGCTATTCCTACATCAAGGGTTAGCTTCGTGCAGCATAATATATAACAGTATAGGAGCAACATTATAGGGATAGAATACACATAGCAAGACATGCATGGGTTAAACTATGTTAACACGTAAGTGTCACAACTCGACCGAAAAACCTAAGGTGTAATTGTTCACTCAATTACACTAATCAAGAACGAGATTCGTTCATTGACTGACGCACTAAATGTGTAACACTCGTTCCCCAGGTGTTGGGACCCCACCCTAGATGAAAGTGGGTAAAGAACTTATGTGATTGGTTGGTCAACAAAGCTACATGGAAGTCAAACCCGGTAGTTAAACTAATAGTCAAAGTATTACTAACATAGTGATGTGGAATATGATGAATAAACTAGAAGGACCTAAGTTGCCAAGTGTTAATTATGTGTTATAAGTTAGTTGTGGTTAAAATAGAAGGAATGAGACTTGAGGGACTAATTATGTCAAAGGGCCAAAGTCCACACCTAACTAGTTATATCTAGTTATTTCTAGATGAGTCTTGCATTATTGAGGTGTGTGAGAAGGCCGGTTTTCTAGTGAGAAGAAAAGGAGGGAAATTAGCTAGGTAATGATCTATGAAGAAGAAAGTGAAGATCAAGTGTCTATAGCCTTCCCTTAGTGATGATTGTGGAAACCGTAGAGGGGGGTGAATACGTTTCCCTTTAAAAACTTAAAACTTTTTGTATCAAATAAACTATCAAGTGTGACGTAATATGAAAAGTGTCAACAATGGTTATGTATCATCTAGGGATGAATAAATTAAACTACAACACATGCACAATCAACCATGACACATACATAACATAAGCAACTAGCCACACAAGCATAAACACAATGCAAATATAAACATAAAGCGATAAGGAATAAAATGAAAGTAAAGAGATAAGTTAGAAGGCGCAAACCAGACACGGTGATTTATAGTGGTTCGGTCACGAAGCTCCTCTTCGCCTTACTCCACTCCCTGAGTACCCAACTCGAGAGTTACTTCACTAATCAACAAACTCCCTTCAGGCGGAGAAAACCGTTACACGTCGCTTAACTTGTTTTCCGACACTAAGTTAGATGTCGAGTGCTAATCTTAGCTAGCACCAATCTACCACGATCTACCCGATCTACACCTTACACGTCGCTTATCCTATTTCCGACACTAAGCTAGATGTCGAGTGCTAATCTTAGCTAGCACCAATCTACCACGATCTACCCGATCTACCCTTGATCCACATGATCAATCACACAAGCCCAATGGCTTCAAGAGATCTTCACTATCTCTTAAGATCACAATGATCTTGACTCACTCTCTCACAAAAGAAAAATAATCTTGATGTATGCTATGATACAATCAAGAGTGTAACAAATGTTACAAGACCTAACAACTCCAACACTTTGTATCTACTTGGATACTTTGTGTTCTTCTCTTGCTAATCAAGAGGGATGACAACACTTTGTATCTAGGATACTTTGTGTTCTTCTCTTGCTAATCAAGAGGAATGAAGAGGATCACTTGAGTGGATGATTGGATCACTCTTAAACAACCTAAGACTCTCCAAATGATCAAAGAAAGTCATCTAAGTGAAGAGGGATAAGACCAGAGAAAAAGGACTGGAAAAATCAAGTTGGAAGTGTGGAATGGTCCACTATTTATAGGCAAGGGAAAATCTGACCGTTACAGACCCACGGCTCCACTAAATACCCGACGGCTCCACTAAATTTAGTGGAGCCGTCCATACTTAAAGGTGCCGTTGGACGCTCCCTTTTTTGTCTTTAGTGGGGAAGGTTTATTTGGGGAAGTTGGAGCTGTTTTGGGGGGAAAAATGGCTGTTGGGAGTTTTCAAATTTATTTTTCAAAATAAAATATTTCTTTTTAATTCAAAAATAATTTGTAAAATATATTTTTGAAAAATTGTTTTGTCACATTAAAAATGTGAAGTTTAGAAAAATATAATCCTTTGATCATTTGTCAAGTAGTAGATTTGTTTGTCCATACCTTGAGTGATTTATGTCGGGATGTAAATCTACGACTTCGTTGAAGCATACTTGAGACGTTGGGAGGTGTTGATGAAGTATGCATTGATGATTTGTGTTTACAAGTAACTTGCACATTTTACGTTATGTATTACAAGTTACATGTTTGTCATTATTAAAACCGAAGAAACCGTTTAGTTTAAATATCGTAATATTTGCACTAACAATCTCCCCTTTTTTGATGATGACAAATATGTAAACCGTAAGACATAGTAAAATGTAAAAGTTACCTGTTTACACTTCCTTCTCCCCCTTTTGTCGAATCAAAAAGGTAGTTGCCTCGAGCGCTTCCTTGGATTTACTTCCTACTCCCCCTTATTGCACTACTATCCTTTCTCCCCCGAAAGGCGAGCTTGCATCATCCCAGTGAAGCCTTCTATCAACACTTGTGAAGACGACTCCATGCTATGTATTCAAATACTCCCGAGCTCCCCCTAGCTCAATGCTCCCCTATGGTGACTTAATCCCCTTGTTTATTTACCTTAGTATCTAGCGGATCCATGGATCAAATTCTTACAAAGGCTTTTCCTACATCAAGGGTTAGCTTCGTGCAGCATAATATATAACAGTATAGGAGCAACATTATAGGGATAGAATACACATAGCAAGACATGCATGGGTTAAACTATGTTAACACGTAAGTGTCACAACCCGACCGAAAACCTAAGGTGTAATTGTTCACTCAATCACACTAATCAAGAACGAGATTCGTTCATTGACTGACGCACTAAGTTGTCATTGGGAAGGATAGTTCTAACAAACCTTTTGAACAACATAATCATCTACCTAAGATGATTGATGTTAAGGATAGTTTGTTGATAAGACATACTCTAAATGATTACTATTATGACAAGTCGTGCCATAAAGTAGACTCGATAGAGGTTATACCTAAATGATTCCATAAGGTGGGAGAGTGTTGGTTGTGGTGACAACAAGGACAACTTGGGTTATGTGGTTGTAGGGGATAAATAATGGGATGACCCATTAGTGGTTGTGGTGATGGTGATAGTGATAAGGATGATGTGTTGGTGCCAAGTCCAAAGAGGTTTGATGGTGATAGGGTTAGTGTGATAGCTAAAGGTTGTGGTGGACTTGGTGGAGGTAAGGGTGTAGGAATCCTAAAGGTGGAGGATGATGATGATGTGGTTGGAGGTGTTGGTTTTGCCCTTTGAGGAAAGGTGGGAAAGGATGGTTTAGGTTAATATATCGTTTGCACTGACAATGAGATGCATGATATAATTCAAAAGGGAAAAAGAAAAAGGTGTATGTGATTCTAACAGGATTGTTGGTGGATATCTCTAACGGGGTTAAGGTAACGAGGTTCTAGGTTTCTAGGTTGGATGATCCTAGTTGTGTGTTAGAGATAATTTGGTGCATGAAGGGTTTCATGTGTTTGTGAGGGTTGAAGGTTGTTGAACTAACTATCACTTATCCAAAGTGACGAGTAGTTGTAAGGTTTGAGTGTGATGAGTTGAAGGTTATAAGGTTTGAGTGTGATGTTCTATGGGTTGAAGGTTCTTAGACTAACTATCACTGTCAAGAGTGAAGTGTAGCTAAAAGGGTTGAGTGTGATGATGATGTTAATGTGAGGTTTGAAGGTGAGATGCAAGATAAGCTTGCAATGGTGAGGCCTTATATAGGAAAGAGTTGTGGGATTCGATTTAAAGTTGGTGTTAGAGTCCTATGGTGTAGTGAGTGAATCCTAGGGTGTATGTGAGTTTGCAAAATTTTGCAGGTTTGAGGTTAGGAATGCAGGGATCTAAAGGAAACAGTGAAAATTCATCAAACATAGGTACGGTACCACTAAATACCACACGGTACCGTTAAATTTAACGGTACCGTGGCCTATTTATCGGTACCGTGACCTGGAAGTCACGAATTTTCCTGTGTAGCCTAGTTCTGGGCAGCTAAAGGGAAGTTTCCTAGAGAATAAGAACCACATTTGTGTGTTCTTGAGGGTGTTTGGTGAAAGACTATATGAGTGTGTTTTCACTCCCCCTTAATCTATGACCATCCGGACAAGATGTAAAAGATAAAGAGGAAAACAAACATTGACGAAAGCGATGAGCTTAGTAACGTCATGACAAGTGGTGGATAGCATACGATAAACTTCACCTTTGAAGTCACGTAGCTCTTCTCAATCATTGTGAATATTCATAGAATATTATGATGAGGCATGCGATTACTAGGAGATATCCTAAGGGTTAAGAAGATAAAATATTCAGAGTTGTGAGGTTGGTGACAAGGTTCTAGTGGGGTTATCTCAACTTATCCTAGCGGTTCTTCGCTTGAGGTGTGTGGAAGGTGAGTGGGATGCGGAAGCATTGGTAGTGTTTAGTACCATGCGGAAGTGTGACGGAAAAAGGCTAAGGAATCAGATGATAGATACAATCTATTCTGATAGGAGATGGTTTTGGGTTCAAGACTACATTGAGTGGGTTTTGATGGCAAGAGGAAATGGTTTTGGGTTTGTTTGAAAAAAAAAAAAACTGTGCAGAAGAAAAGTGAATAGGCGCGTTTTTCAGATGCACGGCTCCACGGTTCCACTAAACATTAGTGGAGCCGTGTCTCTTTAATGGGGCCGTGTGTCTGATTGAGCCATTTTTCTTCTTTTTTGACTTTTGACTGATTAATCTTACTTATTTAGTAAGACTTTTCGACACGAGGAAAAACTTTATACCTAATAAACTTTTTGATGAAAACGACTAGGAGAGATGACATGAAATGACTTTAGTGTTTCCAAGGAAATTGACTAAGTTGTCATTGGATGAGGGTTGACTTCTAATATTTCCCGTGAAATAAATAGAAGTTATAAGTAGTGTTTTGGAGGATGACTATAATATTTCCCATGAAATATTTAATTAGTCGGAATACGAAACGCAAGGAATGACTTAATATTTCTCGTGAAATATTCAAACAGTCATGTGACAAGTCGAAAGGGAATGACTTAGAATTTCTTAGAGAAAATTCTAAAAGTCATGAGACGAATGAGAAAGATGACTTAAAAAGTCATGGGTGATTAGTAGAGAAATGACTTCAATGTTTCCCGCGAAACTTTTGAGAGGTCATAAAGGGGATGAAAGGTTATAAGGTATGACGCGAGGGATGACTTTAACATTTCCATAGAAATATTGAAATAGTCATGAGCGGGATGATAGGAATGACTTAAGAAGTCATATGACGAGACGTGAGAAATGACATTCATATTTCCGAAGAAATATTTAGGTAGTCATTAAAGTGATGTGAAGAATGACTCAATATTTCCAGTGAAATATTTAAAGAGTCATGAGACGAGACACATGAGATGACTTCAATATTTCCAGTGAAATATTTAAATAATTATAAGATTTATGGAATAAGTTCCATCATTCCTAGACCTAGACGGAGACGGTTAAGGGATTCTCGGTTGAGAGGATTGGTTGATTTACGGATTTCGAGGTGCTTCGCACGCGAGTGTTTCATGGTGTTTTGAAAGACGTAAAGCTAGGCCTATGGTGCTGATTCGCAGCAAGGTTTGGGATCTAAAGATGTGTATATACACACGAAGATGAAAGAAACTACTAATCACTTATATAGTAACTCGTGAGTCCTTTGTCACCCGAGGGTAGACGTAAGCTTTTAGCTTTTGGATGAGCATTTTAACATACATTGTTAAAAGGCTTGAATGTGATGTTTCGGATATGACATTTAACAATTGCGATCGCAAGTTAAATTTACTTGAATATTTCGGATGAAATATTTAAGTTGTCAACCCTACTCCGAGTTCTACTGGGTTTGTATCTAACCTACCCATGACAAAAGGGTGTATTGCTTGGAAGAAGGCAAAGGGATGACTAGGGAATTAGGACAACTTCGCGACTACTCTAACTTATGGGTTTTGACACTAGTGTATGACTCTATGACTTCTAAGGGTTCATAGTGATAGGCATACCTAATTCCTAATGTGTCAAAATGACCTAGTGTGGGTGCAAGCAAATCATGTAGAATGCACATAACGAATAAATGCAAACATCATGCAGAACATGATAATCATTTAGCATTTAAGATCACGAAGACATTTAATCATATCTTATGAAAACATGTTATCATTTTGAAACACATATGAGGGATGCAAGCAATCTAGGTTTGCTAAGGAAGATCCTAGTTACTACTTGTTCAAAATGAGATCCTAACGGGAGATAAAGTTTACCGATGTAAACTATCTCTAGTCAAATGTAGGAATGAAAACTTTTCAAGTTAGAGAATGAGTATGAGACTATCACTAGTGGTGCTCAATTAAGGCTAAACACGACCATTTTTACGGGTTATACACCAACCCAACTTCTCTCCTGGAAGCAATCCAACCGTTAGGTCAAATTGAATTTCTAGTGCGATAGATTCTCCAGTAGTCATTCTCATGTTAGAAGAATTTGAATTCCTATATTTGCCTATCGAAGTATAGCAAAGATGATTTTATCTTGTTTTGCTATACATGGCCTAATATGACTTAATTAACCATACTTTAAAAGTAGGTTAAGAAAATGACATGTCTTACACAACTCCTAACAAAGGCAAGCGAGATGTTTTAATTTCGTGTTTGAGATTTAAAGGTTGTTTGATGGAGATGGTGTATTTTATGATCTCTTGGACAACATCTTTGTTTGTTGAGTTGTTACATGTTATTTTAACATGATTTGGTTTCCTAGAACCAAGAGACACTCTAATGTGATACAATGTAGAACCTACTACATCGTGTGTGTTTCAAGAATGCTCCTTTGCATATCTTGAGTGAGAATCTAGTGAAGGTTACTTACCTCAATAGATCTTGTGAGCATTTTATTTGAAATGAGACATACTGTTTATTTCAAAAAGTATGCTTTTCTAAGAGGAAACTTATCACTCTTAAGAATGCTTTGTGAAACAAGTATTTTAATGTATGACCAATTTTACTTGTTTATGCAATGACACATGTCCTAATAGGTTATTATTCAACTCTAATATCCTATATTTGTTAACATGATGCAATGTATTCTCTTGTAACATAACCATTCATGTTACAAAGAAAATGAGATGCATAGGATATAAGTTATCCATTGTCAATCTTTTGATAAGAGAAATACATGTGATATTCTCAAGATTGATGACTTACATAATAGTTAATAACATATTATGTGTGACACTTTTACTAGACATGTGACTTTGAGTGTTGAGTCGTTCATGAGCAAAGTTTACATATGTTGTTTGTTTGCTCTTGTTTGGTTTTTCGGAAATGACACATTTACTAATTGCACTGCAATGTAAATTACTTGTATATTTCGGATGAAACATCCAAGTTGTCAATCCTACTTGGTTGTGTAATTTATGCATCTTTTAAACATGTTAGTTTAAAGTTAGGAACACAACCATTGGACAACAAAACTTAACATAGCATCTTCAACACAAGTGTGAGTTATGATCCGATGCATATTATTTTCGTCTTGAGAGGACGTCATTATTTTCATAACAATCGAGTGTGATCGAGTATGTAGATTCAAGATAAAATGTTTCGTCATGTTTTGATGTTATCTTGAAGCTAAACAAATAATGACTCCAATTTCATGTCCACACTCGAAAACTTGTCAATTAGATTCGATGATGATATCAATCATAATTTGAATAATGAATTGATATGTACTCGAAATCTTTCTTGACCCTCACGATCACTCCTTTTAAAAAGAAAATAAAAATTTAAGGAGTGTGTTCCATTTATTCTAATACTGCTTGTATGTGTGAGGTTAATGACATATTAAGTTACTACTTCGATATTGTCATTTATTTTTATTTGAGAAAAACTATTTATATTATTAAGTATAATACTTTTAGTTTTTCGACACCTCATTAGTATAAAAATAATTATCTTAACTATTTTTATACAACATACGTAAAATACTAAATGTTTAAAACATTTTGTATGTGTGTTAAATCACTGCAAGTTTAATACATTTTCTTTTACTTAAATACTAATGTATTAAAATTACCTTTTATCTTGTTTAGACAACCCATGGTCAAACAAGACAAAATGATGTAATGTTTTAAAGATCATGTTACGGATTTTATGAAAGTGTTAAGTGTTTTGGGGTGATACACATTTTACACTTAAACCTTTGGAAAAATAATTGTGTAAGACAATATCTTTCAACACACATGATCTACCAACTTAGTTTCTATTCCTAAGAAAGTTACTAAACCATTTTAAGAACTTGCAACAAATGCAAGACAAATGGTTGATGCCAATATGCAATGCAAACTAATTACTTAATATAGTGCAAGTGATTTAGCATGAGCCTTATAAATGCATAAACCGAAAAACTATAATAAGCAAATAGCAATTTAGCTTAACACACAAAAATACTTATCGTCATTTTGTGTATTATGTATAACAATTTATACTAAGCTTGATTTTATTTGACAAAGAATTTGTTTCCTCCCCATTTCAAAGATTTTTGCTGAGTAACTTTGAAAACATGTCAAGGTTTAAAAGTTGAATCACCCTTTTTTAGTTTGACCAAAAATTTATGCAAACTGCATGACCAGAAGACCTTTAGTTGAAAATCAAGGACTTTAACATACTCTCATTTAGAACTAATTCATAAAAATGTTTCTGAAATGAAAGTAGACTCAACATAATTTAAAATGATGGGCGACACGACTCGTACAGACTTATGGTTGATTTTATATGGATTTCTGAAAATGAACCAAAAGTGAAAAACAGACAAGCAGATGCACGGCACCATTAAATGACTCACGGTACCATTAAATATAATGGTACCGTACCATATTTAGTGGTACCGTGGTCTGTTTTCTGATTCAGAACTGCATGACATAATGACTCGTTCTGAAAACATGACCAGACACTTAAAAACACTATTCTTTTAGCGGTTTAAGAAAACCTTCAAGCTAGTATGACAAAGTATACTTAACAACAAAACTTGTAAGTATTAAGCAACTAAATACTTTTCATATTTTATCACATTCATGGGTAATTTGATACATGGATCGTACTCAATTTTGAAAACCATTTGCTTTAAAAATTTGAGCGACGTGGCTCTGGTACCAATTGTGGAAACCGTAGAGGGGGGTGAATACGTTTCCCTTTAAAAATTTAAAACTTTTTGTATCAAATAACCGATCAAGTGTGACGTAATATGAAAAGTGTCAACAATGGTTATGTATCATCTAGGGATGAATAAATTAAACTACAACACAAGCACAATCAACCATGACACATACATAACATAAGCAACTAGCCACACAAGCATAAACACAATGCAAATATAAACATAAAGCGATAAGGAATAAAATGAAAGTAAAGAGATAAGTAAGAAGGCGCAAACCAGACACGGTGATTTATAGTGGTTCGGTCACGAAGCTCCTCTTCGCCCTACTCCACTCCCCGAGTACCCAACTCGAGAGTTACTTCACTAATCAACAAACTCCCTTCAGGCGGAGAAAACCGTTACACGTCGCTTAACTTGTTTTCCGACACTAAGCTAGATGTCGAGTGCTAATCTTAGCTAGCACCAATCTACCACGATCTACCCGATCTACACCTTACACGTCGCTTATCCTATTTCCGACACTAAGCTAGATGTCGAGTGCTAATCTTAGCTAGCACCAATCTACCACGATCTACCCTTGATCCACATGATCAATCACACAAGCCCAATGGCTTCAAGAGATCTTCACTATCTCTTAAGATCACAATGATCTTGACTCACTCTCTCACAAAAGAAAAATAATCTTGATGTATGCTATGATACAATCAAGAGTGTAACCAATGTTACAAGACCTAACAACTCCAACACTTTGTATCTACTTGGATACTTTGTGTTCTTCTCTTGCTAATCAAGAGGGATGACAACACTTTGTATCTAGGATACTTTGTGTTCTTCTCTTGCTAATCAAGAGGGATGACAACACTTTGTATCTAGGATACTTTGTGTTCTTCTCTTGCTAATCAAGAGGAATGAAGAGGATCACTTGAGTGGATGATTGGATCACTCTTAAACAACCTAAGACTCTCCAAATGATCAAAGAAAGTCATTTAAGTGAAGAGGGATTAGACCAGAGAAAAAGGACTGGAAAAATCAAGTTGTAAGTGTGGAATGGTCCACTATTTATAGGCAAGAGAAAATCTGACCGTTACAGACCCACGGCTCCACTAAATACCCGACGGCTCCACTAAATTTAGTGGAGCCGTCCATACTTAAAGGTGCCGTTGGACGCTCCCTTTTTTGTCTTTAGTGGGGAAGGTTTATTTGGGGAAGTTGGAGCTGTTTTGGGGGGAAAAATGGCTGTTGGGAGTTTTCAAATTTATTTTTCAAAATAAAACATTTCTTTTTAATTCAAAAATAATTTGTAAAATATATTTTTGAAAAAATGTTTTGTCACATTAAAAATGTGAAGTTTAGAAAAATATAATCCTTTGATCATTTGTCAAGTAGTAGATTTGTTTGTCCATACCTTGAGTGATTTATGTCGGGATGGAAATCTACGACTTCGTTGAAGCATACTTGAGACGTCGGGAGGTGTTGATGAAGTATGCATTGATGATTTGTGTTTACAAGTAACTTGCACATTTTACGTTATGTATTACAAGTTACATGTTTGTCATTATTAAAACCGAAGAAACCGTTTAGTTTAAATATCGTAATATTTGCACTAACAATGATGATGACAAGTAAGTAATTCATTGTCTTGTTTTAGTAAAGTTATAGATGAGAAGAAAAGTGGGAAATCATCATATGATATGGGTATGATCATATGATGATTTGGTTAGTAAGATGAGTATGTTTTGATGGGTTTTGATAACCCTTGTTTATGTATTTGAGTATTATGTGAGTAGGTTTTAATTATGATGGATGATGATGATGAGGATGGAAGACCATAATGATGATGATGATATTGATGTTATGTAGCTTGGATTGAGGTAAGTAAACCGGTATAATGTAAAGTTATAATGATTTATATGCATTATGTGTTATGTGGCTAATATGTTAAAGTTATGGTTGTTAGTATAATGGTAGTATGTGTAAGAGATTATAAGGTTAGAGGATGTGTTAGTATGAGTGGATTAAGGGAAAGGAAGGGTTAAGGCTTATGTGGTTAAGGTATGTGTTATGCTCAATGTCATTGGATTAATGGTTGTGTAATGTGTAATGTATTGAATGAGGTATAATGTTAAGTTATATCCGTTTTACTTACTAAGCATTCGTGCTTACGGTTTAAGTGTTCAATGTTTTTGTGGAAAACTAGAAGGGGGGGTTGAATAGTTTTACGTCTTTTTAATTTATTATAAAAACTTTGTTTTATACTTTTAAAAAAACTTTAGATTCTAGTTTGTTATGAAAAATAAAACTTAAATCTTATTATTAGTTATATATGTATTCTTTTAAATTGATTGTAAAAGTTTTGGTTTCTTGAATGGATTTTCAATTTGATCTTTATGTGAAGTCGACCTCTAATTAATACTAGCAATTATATAAGCCTATGTGTATGAAAGTAATGACGATGCAAGTAAAGAAATAAATAAGGTATGGAAAGATCTAACCGTGACACGAGAGATTTATAGTGGTTCGGCTACAAGGACACCTTCCTTGCCCTACTCCACTCCCCGAGCACACCTTGCTCGAGAGTTTTCTTCACAACTTCAATAAGCTCCCTTATGGCGGAGAAAACCGTACACAAATTTGGCTTACACGGGTTTAACGACACAAAGCTAAATGTCGAGTTCTAATCGTAGCTAGAACCAATCTCACAACTTCACAACACAACATCTTCACAACTTATTCACGACTACTTCACAACGGCTTCACGACTTCTTCACGACTTCTTCATGACTTCAACACGACCGCTACACAACCTCTATGATGCGGCTTCACGACTTCAACACTATGTCTTCATGACTAAGACTTCACGACTTCAACATGACCGCTACACAACCTCTATGCTACGGCTTCACGACTTCAACACTAGGACTTCACGACTAGGACTTCACAGCTTCAACACGACCGCTACACAACTTCTATGCTACGGCTTCACGACTTCAACACAAGGACTTCACGTCTTCTAAGCTACGGCTTCACAACTTCTACACCACGGGTTCACGACATCTACACAACGGCTTCACGACTTCTACACAACGGCTTCACGACTTCTACACGTTGACCTCACAACTTCTATACCACAACTACTTATACAACATCTTCACTACTTACACACAACACTAATCTACAACACACACCTTACATACAAATGAATGAATGATTTACAAACTTTGTTAAACACACAACTTAAGTAACAAAATGATACTAAGTTGTAATACTTCTAATCTTGATTGATAGAAGTATTCTTCTTTTGCACTTGGATGGTGGAAGCTTGGATCACTTGGAAACCAATGCTTAAGATTACATGATCAAAGGTTTTTTTAAGATATGAAATGAGATCTACAACAGAAAGTTTTAGTGCAAAAGGGTGAGTAAAAATCCAGGGGAAGGCTGGTATTTATAGGGAAAAATCTGGACAGCTGGAGCCTACTGGAGCGGGGGCGGTCCCCTTAATTATTAAGGGGGCCGCCCCTACTGAACGTTGGCCAATTTTGTCCTTTTGTGGGGAAGGTTTTTCTGGAACATTTTAACTGATTTTGGTTAAAAATTTGAATTCATATTTTTATAAAAGATTAAACATTTTTATTTAATACCAAAAATGTTTTTCAAAAATATATAAAATGTTTTTGATGTTTTATAAAAAATCTAGTTATTAAGAAAATGTTCCTTTGATCATATAATGCATTAAGCATTAGTTCATTCATACCTTAAGTGATTTTAGTTGTAGAAGTGAATATTTACAACTAAGTACTTGTTTAATTTATAAGTTTATGTTTTAATGAGTTTACATTTTGTGATCATCAAAACATAGAGATATGAATAAATATTGATAATGTTTTTAGGCATTTATTTATGTCAACAGTTTTGTAGGCTCATATATGATGCTATGGCTTGGAAGAGAGCAAGGCTTGGGTTATAGCTTAAGGATACGGAAGTGGATTGGAAAAAATAAGCATTAGGAGCTAGGTAGAATGCCGAGCTCGAGTCATGGTTGTATCCCCGAGAGTCTCTTTTATGAGTCGTATAATGTGTGTCAAAGTCGGGTAACGGTTTGGAAGTCTAACGATGGGTCAAGTGTGTTTTATGTGTTTTTGAGTAAAGTCTAAAGGGGTGTTTGGTTTATGTGTAAACGTACCCATTTTGAGTAGTAAATGGGTCAAGTACCCTTGAAACATGTTTGATATGTTAAATAAATGAAGTTGGTCAAGTTAGATGTGAAACGGAAGTGGTATAAGTGGTTTGTTGTGAAAATGGGTCAAAACGGGTTATTTATATAACCCGTCTCATTTGTAAAAGTACCCCTTCGGGGTGTTAATCGGTAAATGTTTTTGTATGAAAATAAACTATTGGACATACTAAAGGATTCTGGAAAGTTTCGTCAAGTTTCGAGTCCGGGAGGTCGGGTTTCTGAGCGGGCCTGGCGAAAATGCAAAATTGGGACAGTAGGTCTGTCCAGATTTGCTGGACAGAGCAGATACGGCGCATCTCCTTGTTGAGATATGGCGTATCAGGTGATACGGCGCATCTCCTTTTTGAGATACGGCGCATCTATCCACAGTCCAGGTTTGGCAGTTTTCAAAAAATCATATCTTTTAATCCGTAAGTCGAAATAGGTCGTGCCACCTATCGTTTCGAAGGTAATTGAGTCTAGTTTCATTTAAAAATAGTCTCAAGGGCTAAAAGTTTATAGATTTTTGTCAGTGGTCAAAAGAGTAAGCAAATATCCGTTAAAGTGAGTCGATTCCGCGTAAAAAGTTTTAAATTTTGGTCTAAACGGGCACGGGGCATTACAAATTGGTATCATAGCTTCGGTTTAAGTGAATTAGGTTCTCTTTATGATTGCCTAGACTTAAACCACTCGTAGACGTGTTGAGCTTAAGTTTAAGTAACGCCGGCTAATATTGTGAAAGTTATAGGATTTGAATGTTGAATTATGAAATGGATTATGTGCTTGCTATATGAGTTTAATGATGAGGATTTATGAATATGTTTTATGTAATCTAGGTGGTGAAGGACTTGATGTGTAAATGATAGGATTACCGTGCACCTTGGGTTGTGTCGGTAATTATTATGTGATTATGTGAATGCACACTATAGAAGTAATAAAGAATGTGTAAAGAAAGTATAAGTAGTATGCTTGCTATAGAAAGACGAGAATAGAATGTCGTACTAGTGAGAAATTATAGGTGGGCATAAGAATTTATATGAGAATGTGTTCATGGCAAAGACTTAGATGTTGAGTAAAGCGAATTGTCGAAATAAGAAATTGCAAAATATTAAAGAGACGTACGAGTAATGAATGATACCTAAAGTAGCTATTGCATCGATTGCTAAAGTAAAGAAGTAAGTACCTTAACGATAATAGACAAATGGTATGTCATAGACATGTTCAGATGTTCTAAATCATAAATTGAGAATAGATTAACGAAGTGTAAACGTTTAGTGACGTTTATCTCTTATGAAAAGAATGATCGAGTGTGGGTTAAGAGTATGAATGAGATAAGTATGTACTAATGTGTTGTCGTTTTTATGTAAAGTGTTATTGTGGCATAGGCAAGGTGATTATGTATGCGAGTTATAATGTGATGTATAGACAAAGTGGAAAAAGTAAACTACAAGGGAACTTGAATTAAATGAGTCACGCCTAGAATTCTTGTTGTGATATGAAGTGTTATAAATGGGATAGATGAACGAGTTTTAAATTATAATGTAAGACCAATGTATGGTCTAGAAAATGATTCATGTTAAACGTTGGGACAAGTCATGTCAAGATTTAAGTGAGTCAATCGGGATGAAATAGGCAACATTAAAAGAATGAACATGTGTAAAATGGAGTAAGAGAATACTGTGCAGCTAACAAGAAAACGATAAGTGTAATGTGACAACTTGGATGAAATGTAATATATATATATTCAAATGTGCGAGGGTATGAAAAAGATGAACATTACTAAGATGGTGTCGACTAATGAAAGGTAATGGGCGAGTAACTAAAAATGCGTAAACCAAGGGGAAAAGAATACGAAAAGGTGTAGTCTAAGAAATACTTGAGCAATGAATAAGAAGTGAACGTAGAATTAGTAAAGTGGAAGCGATTGATTGATAATGGCACGTAGCGAATTGTTTACCGAGCACTTTGATTAGTGCCGGTGATTACATCATGATTATATGAATACATGTTAAAGTAACGGTAATGGGATATGAATAGGAACGATAAGTGGTATTAGAGGTGGGATCAATAAGTAACTTAAGGTGTTAACGCATAAATAATGAAACGTGATGGCGAGAAGTGTACTAAATAATAATGTGTAATGATAAGAGGAAATTAACACTCTGATTGTTAAGGGTTGCTGACATAAGGAAAACGAATAAGATTAAACAATGACATTTTAAGTGTAAATCGTAATGATATTAAGCATACTAATGTAAAGTGTGAAAAGACAAGACGAAACTAGCGAATTAATGAGTAAGTGTTTAAAGACTTGAAGATTAAAGAATGAGGACGGGGAATGATGTCATAAAATGTGACCAACATATGGTCTTATTATATTTAACGACTAAAGGCTAATGTTAAAGTGGTATAGAGATGGGGTAACGGTAAGGTAAGGTGCTTGAGGTTAAGTTTTAACGTGAAGTTGTGATAAAAAGGGTTGGTATATAAAGGATGGAAACTAAACGAAAAGTTTAAATACTAAAGGCTAGATGCGATAAACTAAAAAAATGTAAATGAGAATGAGATGAGTAGGTAGGAGGATTGAGCATGTGCATTAATGTATAGTAATGATAACAATGTTATGGTGAGATGTAATGAAAGTAAGAACGACTTGGCGTATTGATTAATAAATGTCTAGTAAACTAAAAGTTATAAAACGGGATTTACGCAAAAGGATATGTGAATAATGACCAAGAATGGCATTTTTCTAAATGCATAGATAAGTAATGATATGAGCTAAGTAAGAAAGCCAAAATGTAATAAAAATTTGGTGTGGTAAACGTAACGAACTTATGTGATGGAAAGTGTACGAAGAAAAGGTGACGCTAATAAGCGTGTTATAGATAATGACCCATGAAGCGTAGATATGTAAAAGGGCGAGATAGAACAATATCTCTTGAATACATAAATAATTTAAGAAGTCAGATAAGATTATGAGAATAAGAACGCGATGAGTCAAAAATGTAAGAGAGAACGAGACGAGTATGCATGAGGTTAAGGTATCGTCTTAAAATCATTATATTACGGCTAAGGCCATTGGCGGTAATTATTAATAATGAATGCAAGTGTTACAATTGACGATATGTGTAAAGTCCATAAGTAAAAGAGTTGAGTAGACTAACGTGTAATGTAAAATGGGTGGAAATGATTAACGCGGGTTAAAGAACATAAGCTAGTGTGAAAGGTATAAAGACGCAGAAAATGCGTAAGATAACTAAAACGTGCAAGAAGAACGAATGGTACTAATGAATGAATGTAAGCTAACCTATGCAAGGTCTAAAAGTGGAAAGAGTCGGGTGGACTAAAAGAGTAAAGTAAGAGGTGAAAATGACTAAAGCGGGCTTAGAAAGTAAGATAATAAACACATAGAAGTGTGTATTTATAATAAGCAGGCTCATATGCTCTATGCGCTTGCGTTTACTAAAATAAATGGATGAGATAATGTGTGTAGAATAAAATGTTAATGGCTTGGATCCGATGTTAGAATGTGAAAGTGGTAAAGTGATGAATGTTAATGATCCTTCGGGATGAATGTCAATGATCCTTCGGGATGTATGTTAAAGGTGGTATCCTTCGGGATGACCAAGTCAACGAATGATAAAGAATCCTTCGGGATGTGTTAAATATCCTTCGGGATAAAATGTAATGCCTTCACCGGCAAAGATTGCCTACATCCTTGGCATGTGTAATAACCCCTTCGGGGAAAATGTTAAAGTGAAGTGGATCCAAGCTAGAAAATGGAAAGGTTAAATAACGAGTGAAATATAAAATGAAAATGAAATGATAAAAGTCTAATTGGGAAGTAGGAGTGGTAGTGTTATGTTGGGAGTACATAACCATGAGTTTATATTTCCTGAATTACATCGATTGGGACGCCTCTCCATGTAAATGAGGAATTATAAACGAGTGGGCTATGTGTTGCCGACACGGCACGAGTAGGGTTAAAAGAGTAGAAAGCGAAAGTCTAGAGCTAGTTAAAAGATTATAAGAACTAAGATAGGAGGATTAAGATTTGAGTACGCCTTTTAGTGAGAACTTATGAGAAACCTATGCTTGAGTGTTAAGTCTAAGTTGACGAAACTAAGGAATAGTAATGATGTTTCAAAATGTTGTAAAACGTAATTGTGCCATGGTGCAAGGTATGAGTAATGGAAATAGTTGATGATGAATATCATGTGTAATGTGAAGATAAATGTTAAAGTATGATGCTATGAAGCCATTTCATGTGGTAGACTTTGAGACTCGTAAGATAAGTGAAAATGACGTGAAGAAAGGAGAAGAATAAATGAGAAAATTGTAAAAACTTAAAAAGAAGTGATTAAGTAATGTTAATAGAACGTGAAAGCATTAGCCAAATGAAATTATGTAAAGTCTAATAACACGAGTTTCTTAAGTATCAAGTAGTCAAAGAATGAGAATAGAGGATAAAGCAAGTGAGAACGTGGTGTAACGGTAATAGAACGGACTAAAATGATAGCTAACCTTAGCGAGTATGCCTTGTTTGGTGTAATAGACAAGGTAAGAGTGGTATGATTATAAAAGTAAGCGGAATGTAATGCGAGTTAAGACCATGTGATGTGTTTTAGTGCGTATGGAGTTGCAAGATCATGTAGATCGTTGCACTATATAACTAAGAGTTGAGGTGTTTGGAATGAGATGAATTATGTGACTAAGTGTAGTATAGTAAAGAACGATAGATTTTGGGGACGAAATCTAAATAAGGGGGATAGAATTGTAACACCCGTTCCCCAGGTGTTGGGACCCCACCCTAGATGAAAGTGGGTAAAGAACTTATGTGATTGGTTGGTCAACAAAGCTACATGGAAGTCAAACCCGGTAGTTAAACTAATAGTCAAAGTATGACTAACATAGTGATATGGAATATGATGAATAAACTAGAAGGACCTAAGTTGCCAAGTGTTAATTATGTGTTATAAGTGAGTTGTGGTTAAAATAGAAGGAATGAGACTTGAGGGACTAATTATGACAAAGGGCCAAAGTCCACACCTAACTAGTTATATCTAGTTATTTCTAGATGAGTCTTGCATTATTGAGGTGTGTGAGAAGGCCGGTTTTCTAGTGAGAAGAAAAGGAGGGAAATTAGCTAGGTAATGATCTATGAAGAAGAAAGTGAAGATCAAGTGTCTATAGCCTTCCCTTAGTGATGATCATCACAAGTAAGTAATTCATTGTCTTGTTTTAGTAAAGTTATAGATGAGAAGAAAAGTGGGAAATCATCATATGATATGGGTATGATCATATGATGATTTGGTTAGTAAGATGAGTATGTTTTGATGGGTTTTGATAACCCTTGTTTATGTATTTGAGTATTATGTGAGTAGGTTTTAATTATGATGGATGATGATGATGAGGATGGAAGACCATAATGATGATGATGATATTGATGTTATGTAGCTTGGATTGAGGTAACTAAACCGGTATAATGTAAAGTTATAATGATTTCTATGCATTATGTGTTATGTGGCTAATATGTTAAAGTTATGGTTGTTTGTATAATGGTAGTATGTATAAGAGATTATAAGGTTAGAGGATGTGTTAGTATGAGTGGATTAAGGGAAAGGAAAGGTTAAGGCTTATGTGGTTAAGGTATGTGTTATGCTCAATGTCATTGGATTAATGGTTTTGTAATGTGTAATGTATTGAATGAGGTATAATGTTAAGTTATATCCGTTTTACTTACTAAGCATTCGTGCTTACGGTTTAAGTGTTCAATGTTTTGTAGGCTCATATATGATGCTATGGCTTGGAAGAGAGCAAGGCTTGGGTTATAGCTTAAGGATACGGAAGTGGATTGGAAATAATAAGCATTAGGAGCTAGGTAGAATGCCGAGCTCGAGTCATGGTTGTATCCCCGAGAGTCTCTTTTATGAGTCGTATAATGTGTGTCAAAGTCGGGTAACGGTTTGGAAGTCTAACGATGGGTCAAGTGTGTTTTATGTGTTTTTGAGTAAAGTCTAAAGGGGCGTTTGGTTTATGTGTAAACGTACCCATTTTGAGTAGTAAACGGGTCAAGTACCCTTGAAACATGTTTGATATGTTAAATAAATGAAGTTGGTCAAGTTAGATGTGAAACGGAAGTGGTATAAGTGGTTTGTTGTGAAAATGGGTCAAAACGGGTTATTTGCATAACCCGTCTCATTTGTAAAAGTACCCCTTCGGGGTGTTAATCGGTAAATGTTTTTGTATGAAAATAAACTATTGGACATACTAAAGGATTCTGGAAAGTTTCGTCAAGTTTCGAGTCCGGGAGGTCGGGTTTCTGAGCGGGCCTGGCGAAAATGCAAAATTGGGACAGTAGGTCTGTCCAGATTTGCTGGACAGAGCAGATACGGCGCATCTCCTTGTTGAGATATGGCGTATCAGGGGATACGGCGCATCTATCCACAGCCCAGGTTTGGCAGTTTTCAAAAAATCATATCTTTTAATCCGTAAGTCGAAATAGGTCGTGCCACCTATCGTTTCGAAGGTAATTGAGTCTAGTTTCATTTAAAAATAGTCTCAAGGGCTAAAAGTTTATAGATTTTTGTCAGTGGTCAAAAGAGTAAGCAGATGTCCGTTAAAGTGAGTCGATTCCGCGTAAAAAGTTTTAAATTTTGGTCTAAACGGGCACGGGGCGTTACAAAATGACTTATTCCAAGTTGTCATTGGAAGGAAAGTTCTAACAAACCTTTTGAACAACATAATCATCTACCTAAGATGATTGATGTTAAGGATAGTTTGTTGATAAGACATACTCTAAATGATTACTATTATGACAAGACGTGCCATAAAGTAGACTCGATAGAGGTTATACCTAAATGATTCCATAAGGTGGGAGAGTGTTGGTTATGGTGACAACAAGGACAACTTGGGTTATGTGGTTGTAGGGGATAAATAATGGGATGACCCATTAGTGGTTGTGGTGATGGTGATTGTGATAAGGATGATGTGTTGGTGCCAAGTCCAAAGAGGTTTGATGGTGATAGGGTTAGTGTGATAGCTAAAGGTTGTGGTGGACTTGGTGGAGGTAAGGGTGTAGGAATCCTAAAGGTGGAGGATGATGATGATGTGGTTGGAGGTGTTGGTTTTGCCCTTTGAGGAAAGGTGGGAAAGGATGGTTTAGGTTAATATATCGTTTGCACTGACAATGAGATGCATGATATAATTAAAAAGGGAAAAAGAAAAAGGTGTATGTGATTCTAACAGGATTGTTGGTGGATATCTCTAACGGGGTTAAGGTAACGAGGTTCTAGGTTGGATGATCCTAGTTGTGTGTTAGAGATAATTTGGTGCATGAAGGGTTTCATGTGTTTGTGAGGGTTGAAGGTTGTTGAACTAACTATCACTTATCCAAAGTGACGAGTAGTTGTAAGGTTTGAGTGTGATGAGTTGAAGGTTATAAGGTTTGAGTGTGATGTTCTATGGGTTGAAGGTTCTTAGACTAACTATCACTGTCAAGAGTGAAGTGTAGCTAAAAGGGTTGAGTGTGATGATGATGTTAATGTGAGGTTTGAAGGTGAGATGCAAGATAAGCTTGCAATGGTGAGGCCTTATATAGGCAAGAGTTGTGGGATTCGAACTAAAGTTGGTGTTAGAGTCCTATGGTGTAGTGAGGGAATCCTAAGGTGTATGTGAGTTTGCAAAATTTTGCAGGTTTGAGGTTAGGAATGCAGGGATCTAAAGGAAACAGTGAAAATTCGTCAAACATAGGTACGGTACCACTAAATACCACACGGTACCGTTAAATTTAACGGTACTGTGGCCTATTTATCGGTACCGTGACCTGGAAGTCACGAATTTTCCTGTGTAGCCTAGTTCTGGGCAGCTAAAGGGAAGTTTCCTAGAGAATAAGAACCACATTTGTGTATTCTTGAGGGTGTTTGGTGAAAGACTATATGAGTGTGTTTTCACTCCCCCTTAATCTATGACCATCCGGACAAGATGTAAAAGATAAAGAGGAAAACAAACGTTGACGAAAGCGATGAGCTTAGTAACGTCATGATAAGTGGTGGATAGCATACGATAAACTTCACCTTTGAAGTCACGTAGCTCTTCTCAATCATTGTGAATATTCATAGAATATTATGATGAGGCATGCGATTACTAGGAGATATCCTAAGGGTTAAGAAGATAAAATCTTCAGAGTTGTGCCATAAAGTAGACTCGATAGAGGTTATACCTAAATGATTCCATAAGGTGGGAGAGTGTTGGTTGTGGTGACAACAAGGACAACTTGGGTTATGTGGTTGTTGGGGATAAATAATGGGATGACCCATTAGTGGTTGTGGTGATGGTGATAGTGATAAGGATGATGTGTTAGTGCCAAGTTCAAAAGGTGATGTAGGTGACAAGGTTAGTGTGAGAGCTAAAGGTTGTGGTGATGGTGATGGTGATAAGGATGATGTGTTGGTGCCAAGTCCAGAGAGGTTTGATGGTGATAGGGTTAGTGTAATAGCTAAAGGTTGTGGTGGACTTGGTGGAGGTAAGGGTGTAGGAATCCTAAAAGTGGAGGATGATGATGATGTGGTTGGAGATGTTGGTTTTGCCCTTTGAGGAAAGGTGGGAAAGGATGGTTTAGGTTAATATATCATTTGCACTGACAATGAGATGCATGATATATTTTAAAAGGGAAAAAGAAAAGGTGCATGTGATCCTAATAGGATTGTTGGTGGATATCTCTAACGGGGTTAAGGTAATGAAGTTCTAGGTTTCAAGGTTGGATGATCCTAGTTGTGTGTTAGAGATAATTTGGTGCATGAAGGGTTTCGTGTGTTTGTGAGGATTGAAGGTTGTTGAGCTAACTATCACTTATCCAAAGTGAGGAGTAGCTGTAAGGTTTGAGTGTAATGAGTTGAAGGTTATAAGGTTTGAGTGTGATGATCTATGGGTTGAAGGTACTTAGACTAACTATCACTGTCAAGAGTGAAGTGTAGCTAAAAGGTTTGAGTGTGATGATGAAAGATGTTAATGTGAGGTTTGAAGATGAGATGCAAGATAAGCTTGCAGTAGTGAGGCCTTATATAGGCAAGGGTTGCGGGATTCAAACTAAAGTTGGTGATGGTGTCCTATGTTGTAATGAGGAAATCTTAGGGTGTGTGTGAGTTTGCAAAATTTTGGAGGTTTGAGGTTAGGGATGCAGGGATCAGGAGGGAACAGTGAAAATTCATCAAACATAGGCACGGTACCACTAAATACCACACGGTACCGTTAAATTTAACGGTACTGTGGCCTATTTAACTGTACCGTGACCTGGAAGTCATGAATTTTCCTGTGCAGCCTAGTTCTGGGCAGCTAAAGGGAAGTTTCCTAAGGAATAAGAACCACATTAATGTGTTTTTGAGAGTGTTTGGTGAAAGGCTATATGAGTGTGTTTTCGCTCCCCCTTAATCTATGACCATCCGGACAAGATGCAAAAGATAAGAGGGAAAACAAACGTTGATGAAAGCGATGAGCTTAGTAACGTCATGACAAGTGGTGGATAGCATACTATAAACTTCACCTTTGAAGTCACGTAGCTCTTCTCAATCATTGTGAATATTCATAGAATATTATGATGAGGCATGTGATCACGTGGAGATATCCTAAGGGTTAAGAAGATAAAATCTTCAAGGTTGTGATGTTAGTGATAAGGTTCTAGTGGGGTTATCTATGTTGATGAAGAAGGGTTATCTCAACGTATCCTAGCGGTTCTTCGTTTGAAGTGTGTGGAAGATGAGTGGGATGCGGAAGCATTGGTAGTGTTTAGTACCATGCGGAAGTGAAAGGGAAGAAGGCTTAGAAATCAGAAGATATATACAATCTGTTCTGATAGGATACGGTTCTGGTTCAAGACTACATCGAGTGGGTTTCGATAGTGTTTTTGAAACAGTGAGAATAAACTGTCTCAGCAGACAACGGTCCGACGGTACCGT
Organism: Artemisia tridentata subsp. tridentata; assembly: GCA_021014915.2. Classification (NCBI taxonomy): domain Eukaryota; kingdom Viridiplantae; phylum Streptophyta; class Magnoliopsida; order Asterales; family Asteraceae; genus Artemisia; species Artemisia tridentata. The sequence continues at coordinate 75,128,806 of CP139504.1, forward strand.
TAAATTTAGCGGTACCGTCCCCTATTTTAGGGTACCGTGACCTGCTGAGGTCAGTTTTGACCCAGAATTAGATTTCTGACAAAGAAATTTCACATATGTTGTGATTTTTCTGGACCTTAGATTAAAAGAATTTATACCGAATAAATTCTTTTATGAGTGAATCCAACAGGATTCGATGAAAGTTTGTCGAGAACGAGAAATGACATTTAATTGCATTTTGCAAATTAAATAAACTTTAAATATTTCGGATGAAATATTTAAGTTGTCATTGGAGTTAAAGAGGATTTTACGAATAAATTTTGCTGATTTAGGGAGATTTTTCGACATGAGGAGAGAATTTATACCTAATAAATTCTTTGAACGGTACTGGACGAGAAGAGATGACTTTTATATTTCCGAGGAAATACATAGGTAGTCATTAAAGCGATGTGAAAAATGACTTGATATTTCTAGTGAAATATCTAAAAGTCATGACACGAAATAGAAGAGATGATCTCAATATTTCCAGTGAAATATTCAAAGAGTCATGAGACGAGACGCACGAGATGACTACAATATTTTCAGTGAAATATTCAAGTAGTCATAAGAGGGGTACAAGGGATGACTTTAATATTTCCAGTGAAATATTTAAATAGTCATAAGATTTATGGAAAATGTTCTATCATTCCTAGACCTAGACGGAGATGGTTAACGGATTCTCGGTTGAGAGGTTTGGTTGATTTACGGATTTCGATGTGCTACGCACGTGAGTGTTTCGCGGGGTTTTGAAAGATGTAAAGCTAGGCCTATGGTGCTGGTTCGCAGCAGGGTTTGGGATCTTAAGACGTGTATATTCACACGAGGATGAAAGGAACTACTAATCACTTATATAGCAACTCGTGAGTCCTTTTTCACCCGAGGGTTGATGTTAGCTTTTAGCTTTGGGATGAGCGTTTTAACATACGTTGTTAAAAGGCTTGAGTATGATGTTTCGGATATGACATTTAACAATTGCGATCGCAAGTTAAACTTACTTGAATATTTCGGACGAAATATTTAAGTTGTTAATCCTACTCCGAGTTCTACTAGGTTTGTATCTAACCTTCCCATGACAAACGGGTGTATTACTTGGAAGAAGGCGAAGTGATGACTGGGGAATTAGGACAACTTCGCGAGTACTCTAACTTATAGGTTTTGACACTAGTGTATGACTCTATGACTTCTAAGGGTTCATAGTGATGAGCATACCTAATTCCTAATGTTTCAAAAGAGCATAGTGTGGGTGCAAACTTTACAAGCAAATCATGTAAAATGCACATAAGGAATAAATGCAACCATCATTCAAAACATGATAATCATTTAGCATTTAAGATCATGAAGACATTTAATCATGTCTTATGAGAACATGTTATCATTTTGAAACACGTATGTGGGATGCAAGCACTCTAGGTTTGCTAAGGTAGATCCTAATTACTACTTGTTTAAGATGACATCCTAATGGGAGATAAAGTTCACCGATGTAAACTATCTATAGTCAAATGTAGGAATGAAAAATTTTCAAGTTAGAGAATGAGTATGAGACTATCACTAGTGGTGCTCAATTAAGGCTAAACACGACCATTTTTACGGGTTATACACGAACCCAACTTCTCTCCTGGAAGCAATCCAACCGTTAGGTCAAATTGAATTTCTAGTGCGATAGGTTCTCCAGTAGTCATTCTCATGTTAGAAGAATTCAAATTCCTATATTTGCCTATCGAAGTATAGCAAAGATGATGTTATCTTGTTTTGCTTATACATGGCCTAATATGACTCAATTAACCATACTTTGAAAGTTGGTTAAGAAAATGACATGTCTTACACAACTCCTAACATAGACAAATGAAATGTTTTAATTTCGTGCTTGAGATTTAAAGGTTGTTTGATGGAGATGGTGTATTTTATGATCTCTTGGACAACATCTTTGTTTGTTGAGTTGTTACATGTTATTTTAACATGATTTGGTTTCCTAGAACCAAGAGACACTCTAATGTGATACAATGTAGAATCTACTACATCGTGTGTGTTTCAAGAATGCTCCTTTGCATATCTTGAGAAAGAATCTAGTGAAGGTTACATACCTCAATAGATCTTGTGAGCATTATATTAAAAATGAGACATACTGTATATTTCAACAAATATGCTTTTCTAAGAGGAAACTTATCACTCTTACGAATGCTTTGTGAAACAAGTATTTTAGTGTATGACCAATTTTACTTGTTTATGCAATGACACATGTTGTATTAGGTTATTATTCAACTCTAATATCCTATATTTGTTAACAGGATGCAATGTATTGTCTTGTAACATAACCATTCATGTTACAAAGAAAATAAGATGCATGAGATATAGGTTATCTTTTGTCAATCTTTTGATAAGAGAAATACATGTGATATTCTCAAAGATTGATGACTTACATAATAGTTAACAACATATTATGCGTGGCACTTTTACAAGACATGTGGCTTTGAGTGTTCAGTTGTTCATGAGCAAAGTTTACATATGTTGTTTGTTTGCTCGTATTTGGTTTTTCGAAAATGACACATTTACCAATTGCATTGCAATGTAAATTACTTGTATATTTCGGATGAAACATCCAAGTTGTCAATCCTACTTAGTTGTGTATTTTATGCATCTTTTAAACATGTTAGTTTAAAGTTTGAAACACAACCATTGGACAAGAAGACTTAATATGGCATCTTCAACACAAGTGTGAGTTATGATCCGATGCATATTATATTCGTATTGAGTGGACGTCATTATTTTCATAACAATCGAGTGTAATTGAGTATGTAGATTCAATATAATATATTTCATCATATTTTGATGTTATCTTGAAGCTAGACAAATAATGACTCCAATTTCATGTCCACACTCGAAAACTTGTCAGTTAGATTCGATAATGATATCAATCATAATTTGAATAATGAATTGATATGTACTTGAAATCTTTCTTGACCCTCACGATCACTCCTTTTAAAAAGAAAATTAAAGTTTAAGGAGTGTGTTCCATTTATTCTAATACTAGTTGTATGTGTGAGGTTAATGACATATTAAGTTGCTACTTTAATACTGTCATTTATTTTTATTTGAGAAAAACTATTTATATTATTAAGTATAATATTCTTAGTTTTTCGACACCTCATTAGTATAAAAATAATTATCTTAACTATTTTTATACAACATACATAAAATACTAAATGTTTAAAACATTTTGTATGTGTGTTAAATCAATGCAAGTTTAATACATTTTCTTTTACTTAAATACTAATGTATTAAAATGACCTTTTATCTTGTTTAGACAACCCATGGTCAAACAAGACAAAATGATGTAATGATTTAAAGATCATGTTACAGATTTTATGAAAGTGTTAAGTATTTTGGGGTGATATACTTTTTACACTTAAACCTTTGGAAAAATAATTGTGTAAGACAATATCTTTCGACACACATGATCTACCAACTTAGTTTCTATTCCTAAGAAGGTTACTAAACCATTTTAAAAACTTGCAACAAATGCAAGAAAAATGGTCTATGCCTATATGCAATGCAAACTAATTACTTAATATAGTGCAAGTAAATTAGCATGAGTCTTATAAATGCATAAACCGGAAAGCTATAATAAATAATTAGCAATTTAGCTTAACACACAAAAATACTTACCGTCATTTTGTGTATTAGGTATAACAATGTATACTAAGCTTGATTTTATTTAAAAACGAATTGATTTCCTCCCCATTACAAAGATTTTTGCTAAGTCACTTTGAAAACACGTCAAGGTTTAAAAATTGAATCGCCCTTTTTCAGTTTGACCAAAAATTTACGCAAACTGTATGACCAGAAGACCTTTAGTTGAAAATCAAGGACTTTAACATGCTTTCATTTAGAACTAATTCATAAAAATATTTCTCAAATGAAAGTAGACTCAACATCGTTTAAAATGATGGGCGACACGACTCGTACAGACTTATGGTTGATTTTATATGGATTTTTGAAAATGAACCAAAAATGAAAAACAGACAAACAGATGCACGGCACCATTAAATGACCCACGGTACCGTTAAATATAACGGTACCGTCCTATATTTAATGGTACCGTGGTCTATTTTCTGATTCAGAACTACATGACATAATGATTCGTTCTGAAAACATGACTGGACATATAAAAACTCTATTCGTTTAGTGATTAAAGAAAACCTTCAAGCTAGTATGACGAAGTATACTTAACAACAAAACTTGTAAGTTTTAGACAACTAATTACTTATCATATTTCATCACATTCATAGGTAATTTGATACATGGATCGTACTCAATTTTGAAAACCATTTGTTTTAAAAATTTGAGCGACGTGGCTCTGGTGCCAATTGTGGAAACCGTAGAGGGGGGGGGGGGTGAATACGTTTCCATTTAAAATCTTAAAACTTTTGTATCTAACTCCCGATCAAGTGTGATGTGATATGAAGAGTGTCAACTATGATCATATAGCATCAAGAGATGAATATAGTAAACTACAACATATGCACAATCAAACCACGACACATAGATAATCAACATAACATAAGCAACTAGCCACACAAGCAAAAACGCAATGCAAATATAAAGCGATAAAGAATGAAATGAAAGTAAAGAGATAAGTAAGAAGGCGCAAACCGGACACGGTGATTTATAGTGGTTCGGTCACGAAGCTCCTCTTCGCCCTACTCCACTCCCCGAGTACCCAACTCGAGAGTTACTTCACTAATCAACAAACTCCCTTCAGGCGGAGAAAACCGTACACGTCGCTTAACTTGTTTTCCGACACTAAGCTAGATGTCGAGTGCTAATCTTAGCTAGCACCAATCTACCACGATCTACCCGATCTACCCTTGATCCACATGATCAATACACACAAGCCCAATGGCTTCAAGAGATCTCCAAGATCTCGACACGATCACAATGATCTACTCCCACTTGACTCGATCTACCCGATCTACCCTTGATCCACATGATCAATCAACAAGCCCAATGGCTTCAAGAGATCTTCACTATCTCTTAAGATCACAATGATCTTGACTCACTCTCTCACAAAAGAAAATTAATCTTGATGTATGCTATGATACAATCAAGAGTGTAACAAATGTTACAAGACCTAACCACTACAACTCTTGTATCTTCTTGGATACTTTAAGTTCTTCTCTTGCAAATGAAGAGGAATAATAACACTTTGTATCTACTTGGATACTTTGTGTTCTTCTCTTTCTAATTAAGAGGGATGACAACACTTTGTATCTACTTGGATACTTTGTGTTCTTCTCTTGCTAATCAAGAGGGATGACAACACTTTGTATCTACTTGGATACTTTGTGTTCTTCTCTTGCTAATCAAGAGGAATGAAGAGGATCACTTGAATGGATGATTGGATCACTCTTAAACAAACTAAGACTCTCCAAATGATCAAAGAAAGTCATCTAAGTGAGGAGGGATTAGACCAGAGAAAAAGGACTGGAAAAGTCAAGTTGGAAGTGTGAAATGGTCCACTATTTATAGGCAAGAAAAATCTGAACGTTACAGAAAATTTTGTACGGACGGCTCCACTAAATGTCCCACGGCTCCACTAAATTTAGTGGAACCGTGGAGCCGTCCCAGACAAGGACGCTCCAAATTTTGTCTTTTCTGGTGAAACCTTATTTGGGGAAGGTTGGAGCTGATTTTGGGGGGGGGGGGGAAATAGCTGTTGGGATTTTTAAACTTATTTTTCAAAATAAAACATTTCTTTTTAATTCAAAAATAATTTGTAAAATATATTTTTGAAAAAATGTTTTGTCACATTAAAAATGTGAAGTTTAGAAAAATATAATCCTTTTGATCATTTGTCAAGTAGTAGATTTGTTTGTCCATACCTTGAGTGATTTATGTCGGGATAGAAATCTACGACTTCGTTGAAGCATACTTGAGATGTCGGGAGGTGTTGATGTAAGTATGCATTGATGATTTGTGTTTACAAGTAACTTGCACATTTTACGTTATGTATTACAAGTTACATGTTTGTCATTATTAAAACCGAAGAAATCGTTTAGTTTAAATATCGTAATATTTGCACTAACATGATACAAAATCATAAATTTGCACGGTAAAATAAAACAAATTAATGTAGGATGTATTAAAACCTATATAACAACAAAATACCTCATGAACTTTCAACCATGTTTACCATCTGTGGACGTTTACCTATTATAGAAGCATAAACATAGATAGTAAAAATATTAAGATTAATGCACAATGCATGTAAACATATTTACCGTCTGTGGACGTTTACATGTTATAGAAGCATAAACATAGATAGTAAAAATATTAAGATTAATGCACTATGCATGTAAACATATACAACAATTCGATACTGATTTAGACGGTATAAACTTTTCTTCTCAAGCCAAAAAAAGAGAAGCTGTAAACATGACTGCCAGATCACGCACAACCAAAAACACTCTGCAAGGCTTGCAAAAGGATCTGATAAGAATAACACTGTATCAGAATCATGTTGTGTAGGATTACCTGATACAAAATCATAAACTTACATGGTAATATAGTGTCCTACATGTGGTTAGCACTGCCATACTCTATTAGTACTGCTCGATATACTTGATACTGCTTTTGTGTGTTTATTCTACATGTTGTTAGCACTGCCATACTCTATTAGTACTGCTCGATATACTCGATACTGCTTCTGTGTGTTTATGCAATAAAACATTAGATTGCTTCAACAACAACATCATTAAGAATACAACAACCCTACGAATAGATTGTTTGTTAATAAACGATGGTGTATGTAAACATTAGATTAATTATACAACAACAACATAAAAATTACAACAACCCAATAGTTAAATTATATGTAACAAAACATACCTTCTGAAACAAAGCATTATGTATCGATGGGATATCTGTGTTGCACAACAAAGATAAGCAGTTTAAAAAACTATTAATATGAATTAACAATATTAAAATTAATGCACAATGCATGTAAACATATACAACAATACGATACTGATTTACATGATATAAATTAATTAACACATTAGATACACCATGTATACTGTATGTAAGTAACACTAATGAAGATAACATCTGTTGATAATCTTCTCCATACTGTATCAGAATCATGTTGTGTAGGATTACCTGATACAAAATCATAAACTTACATGGTAAAATAAAACAAACATTTGTTGATAATCTTCTGCATACTGTATCAGAATCATGTTGTGTAGGATTACATGATACAAAATCATAAACTTACATGGTAAAATAAAACAAACTAATGTACGATGCATTAAAACCTATACAACAACAAAATACCTTTTTGAAGGGGTTTTCGAATGTTTCTTCTGAATGATAATGCTTCTGTGTGCTTCAGCAACTATAATCAATTGAAAAAAACTTTTTGCAATAAAACATTGGATTGCTTCAACAACAACATCAATAAGAATATAACAACCCTACAAATAGATGTTTGTTAAAAAACGATTGTGCATGTTAACATTTGATTAATTATACAACAACAACAACAATAAAAATACAACAACCCAATGGTTAACCTATATGTTAGGAAATTAAGCAATAGCAGTTAGAACTGTTGAAGATAGCAGTTAAGACTGTTGAAGATGAAAGTTAGTACTGCTGAAGAGTTTTGAAGACATAAGCAGTTAGGACTGCTGAGTAAAGAAGTTTGTTCGGTTTATGATTTATGTAATAGATAATTATGGAAAAGATATTGTGTATATCTTATACGTTTTAGTTGATAGTTATCTTGTAAAGGAATCCTTAGTCTATAAAAGGATTGCCTAGGTTAAAGTTTATACACGATACAGACACATAGACGTATTATAGAGATTCAAGGTTGTAAACCCTAGTGATAGGAGATCACTCGTATTATTGTTTCAATAATATTGAATCGTTGAAGTTGAAGTTTATTATTCTGTGTTCATTCATTGTTATATTCAAACCATACAAAACACAAACACATAAAGTCTTCTAAGTGCTAGCTAGTAAATTCCACGTGCTAGACTACGTATAATTCTTAGTATCACATCTAACACAAGGCGTGTGTGTAGATCCGGTCAAGTGGTATCAGAGCCAGGTTGCTGATACTTAAATTTAGAAGATCCGAGAAGAACAAAGATGGACATGGAAACAACACCAAACACAACTAACATTGCTGCTAAGCTTCCTATGCTTAAACCTAATGAGTTCGACATGTGGAGACATCGTATTGAGCAGTTTTTCCAAGTGCAAGACTATGCACTTTGGGAGATCATTGAAGAAGGAAACTCTTTTACACTAGTAACAACAACAACTCTTGTTGAAGGAAAGTCTGAGACTACAGTGCAGACAAAGCCAACCACTAATGAAGAGAAGGCAAGGCACAAGAATGATGTTAAGGCTAGAAGTTTGTTTCTGATGACTATTCCCAATGATCAGTTGCTGAATTTTAGTAAGTTCAAGTGTGCTAAAACCCTTTTTGAAGCTATTGTTGCAAGATATGGTGGGAATGAAGCCACCAAGAAAACCCAGAAGACCCTTCTCAAGCATCAGTTTGAGAACTTTACAGCAACAAGCAATGAGTCGTTGGATCATATGTTCAATAGGCTTCAAAAGCTGGTGAGTCAATTGGCTGTTCTAGGAATTGAGATGCCTCAGGAAGATCTCAACTCCAAATTTCTGAGGAGTCTACCTTCTGAATGGGCTATGCATGTGGTAGTATGGAAAAACAAACCTGATATAGACTCCATGAGCTTAATGGATCTCTATAGCAACTTCAAGATAGTTGAACATGATATTAAGAAGTCTACTGGATCAAGCTCAAGCTCAAGCTCAAGCTCAGGGAATTTGGCCTTTGTAACAACTTCCAGTTCCTCAAGTCCAGATGAAGAAGTGCAAGTTGCTGGAGCAGTTGGTACTGCTAGTGCAAACCTTGGTACTGCTAGCACCTCAAGCAGTACTAGTGGACTTTTGAATGATGATACTTATTGTGCTTTCTTGACTACTCAGCACAATGGAAGTATGTTGACTCATTCAGATCTTCAAGAGATTGATGAAGATGATATTGAAGAGATGGATATCAAGTGGCAGCTCTCTCTTCTCAGCTTGAGAGCTAGGAGATTCTTGAAGAAGACTGGCAAGAAGATTGTCATAAACAGTAATGATGTTGCAGTGTATGACAAGTCCAAGATTGAGTGCTTCAACTGCCACAAGAAAGGTCATTATTCAAGGGAGTGCAGATTGCCAAGCCAACAAGATGGAAAGAGCAGAGCATATGGAAACAAGTCAAGGGTTGTGGAAGTTACTGATTCAAGCTCGAAAGCCATGGTTGCCATTGATGACTTAGGATTTGACTGGAGCTACATTGCAGAGGAGGAAGCAGAAGCATCTACAGAGGTTGCTCTCATGGCATTTTCTGATTCTAAGGTACAAGTTTCAAAATGTTCTAAATCTTGTGAAGCTTTAAAAGATCTAGAAACACTTAAGACAAGATATGAGAATCAGAGAAAAGAGCTAGTTGAAACTGCTTCTAGCTTAGCAAATCATAAGAGAGCTTTAGCTGTGTTAGAAAAACAAATTGTTCATTATAAAAATAATGAGTCTAAGTTTTCTGATGATATGATTATTGTTAAGAGAGACTTAATGTTTAGAGAGAATGAGATCACTTTGTTAAAACATGAGCTAGAACAGGTTAAGAAAGATAAGGAGAACATTCAGATGAGTGTAGACACACTAGAATACACATCAAAAGGTGTTCAAAAGATAATTGAGAGTCAGATTCTTAATAAAGCTAAGTCAGGCCTAGGATATAAGTCAGTTCCACCTCCCTATAGAGGAATTCCAACACCCCCAGGCGTAGACTTAGAACGCACAGGACTCCCTGAATTTCAATTACCTGTGCTTAACTATGGTCCTCAACCCAAGAAGGATGTAGTTGATAAACCTGTGTATGAAAGTGCAAGTGATAAATCACTATCTGAGGACAAGGTGTCTTTTGATAGGTCCTCAGCTAAGGACTCAGATGCTCCAACTATTGAGGAATGGACTTCTGATGATGAGGATGATCAGGTTGTGGTTAAGCCTGTTAGTGCTAAAGTGGAGGAACCAAAAGTTCCAAAGATGGTTAAACCTGAGACTGTTAGGCCTAGATCAAATGCCAAACCTTTTAGACCAACAGTTAGGTATGCAGAAATGTATAGAACCACAAACAAGCCAAGAGGTAACCAAAGGAATTGGAATGACCTCAAATCTCACCAATTAGGGGAGGATTTTGTTTGCTATAGAAAAGCTTGTTACTCTTGTGGTAGCTTTGACCATCTTGCATATTATTGTGATAAATGGGTATCTGGATTTACAAATCATAGGTTGAGCATAGCAAGACCTCAATCTTTTCTTAGGAATGATACAATGATACCTAGATCAGTTCTTTTAAGGTCTGGACCCAAAGCAGTTCAAACTGCTAGACCAGCAGTTCAGACTGTCAGACCTATGAGAACAATTCACCCAAGGCCAACAGTTCAAGGTGCAAAAATGTTTTCCAAACCAGCACCAAAAACTGTTAATAGACCCTTTCATCACAAAGCAGTTGTAAAAAATCAAGTTTGGAAACCAAATGTAACAACTACCAAGCCAGCAGTTCCAACTGCTAGCAGGGTAATTGGTACTGGTATGAATAAAAACACTGCTAAGGGAAACATGGGTAATGGAGTGAATGCATCAGCATGTTGGGTTTGGAGACCTATTAAACCCAATGGTGCTAAGACTGTTTTGAAAAGAATGAATTATGTTGATGCTAGAGGAAAGCCTAAGTCTGTTTTGGCTTGGGTTCCACAAGGAAATTAAATTTTTCTTGTTATGTGCATTGTTAGTCATATGCTTTTATATTGTGAGACAAGTTCTTTGTATCTTGTTTCTTTGTTTTTGGACTAACAATTGCAGGATTGGAGAGAAAACACCAAGGGATTATGAATGCTTGATGTTTTGGGCTAAATGGTGTTCTGGAGATTAGTATGTGATCTTTGCATACAACAAATGGTAATTGGTTCACCATGTCTTATCCACATAAGAACCAACTAGTCCAGAGCAAATGGTTTCTGGTAAAGACTAATCAAATCCGTTGATGGTTGACAATTTACCAAAAATTGTATGGTTATCAGCTCACCATATCTAAGTGTGAAGAGTTGGCTAGTCCAAAGCAAATGGCTATTGGTAAAGACATATCAAATCCGTTGATAGCTGATAGTTTGCTAAAAACTATGTTTGAGCCATGGTATTTTGAAATTTATTTCAAAATGTTCGTACGGCTCAACAAAATTTTTGCAACAGTTGGTACGGTTAGTACAACGTTAGGACGGCTCAACTAGCCGTTGTAAAAATCTGTCAGTAATTAATTTTCTAGCCGTTGGGGTAAAACCCTTATTCTTAAGATACTTATAGGGATTTTTATAGACGATAATTATCTTTTTACCATAAAATTATTTATTCTCTTTCTAAAGATAATTTATCTCATACGCATATTTCGCAAAACCCTAAACAGTACCTATAAACCCCAAGCGACTACATAAAACCTCAATTCCAATTTACAAGATCATTGTATTACTATAATCTTTCATTTTTCATCATTAAGAATGGCTGGATTGGAATTTGTTAAGCGTCACAACCAGGTTGCGTTTTTAGAGAAAACAGAGCAAGGAGATGGGCCAAAGTTTTATGAGATTGTGGAATTTCTCAACCACTCTCACATAAGGTATGCTCTAACTATTTCTCCTACTCTTTATGTCTCGCACATCACACAGTTCTGGCAGAATTCATCTGTCTTGACAAGTGATGACGGAGACTTAGAAATTCATACTGAAGTAGATGGTATTAAGTTTGTTGTTACCGAGTCTATACTTAGGAGACATCTTAAATTAAATGACTCAGATGGTATCCACACTATGCTAAATACTGAAATTTGGGAAGAACTTACAAAAATGGGGTATGATACATCTGAAAATAAATTAACTTTTCAAAAAGGATGTTTCTCACCTCAATGGAAATTTTTGATCACATACTCTTTTATGTTGTTTAAGTCCTAAAAAGACTGCTTGGGAGCAGTTCAATAGCAATATTGCTATTGCTCTCATTTGATTGTCTACAAACAGAGTTTTTAACTTTTTAAATTTTATTTTTGAGGGTATGGCATCAAATGTTGACAGTAAAACAAAGTTTCTAATGTATCCAAGATTTGTTCAAACTCTTTTGAATAAAAAGAAATATTTGCTTACAACACCAACAGAAACTTTTGCTACGCCTTTCCTTCAATCAAAGGGTTTTCAAAATATAGCTATGGCTAGTAGGCTTTTTCAAGGGGAACCAGTTCCATTGTTTCCTCAAATGCTTCAAACTGAGTTTGGTGAAGGTTCAGCAGTTCCAACTGATCCCCATCACATATCCACTCAAGAACTTGAAACAACCCAACCACCAACCATCACTTATAGGAGAAGGTCTAAACCTAGTCTAACTAGGGTTGTGACTAGATCCTTGCCCAAAGATTCACCTCTCCTAGCAGGTAACACAGCTAGAAGTGATGAGGGTAGCTCTTCACAAACTGAATTGATGGAAATATGTACCAAGTTAGTTGACAGAGTAAAGACCTTGGAGGAGGAGCTTAAGAAGAGCAATGAGGAGCTGAAATCTCATAAAGTAAAGTTTTCCAAAGTCTACACCAAGCTAACTAAAAGGGTGAAGAAGCTTGAAGATCTGTTAATGAAGAAAAGGGAAAAAGTGATATTGGATTATGGTTCTGATGATGATGATTCAGATGGTTCAGAAGGGGATGATGAAAATTCTTCCAAACAGGGGAGGAAATTTAGTAAAGACAAGGATAGATCAGATTCTCAGGGGAGGCATGATAAAGGTTCAGAACAAGATGAAGGTTTTGGTAATGTTGCAGATATTGGTTCAGGTTCTGGATATGTTCAAGAAGAAACAGCTGAGACACATCAAGCAGTTCCAAGTGTTGAAGCAGTTCAGACTGCTGAGATAGAGCATGAAACAGTTCAAACTGCTGAGACAGAGCATCAAGCAGTTCCAACTGTTGAAACTTCTGCTAAGCCAGTTTATGAAAGAAGAAGTGCAGATAAAGGGAATAAGCCAATGACATCTGAAGAAGTTGCTACTGCTCAAGAACTTGAAAGGCTTAAAAGATTAAAACCAAAAACTCAAGATCAGATAGATCATGATGCAGAAGTTGCAAGGCAAATGATAGAAGAAGATTTGGCTAATGAAGAAGCTAAACAAGCTCAGATAACTCAAGATGAGGAATTTGCAAGAAAAATGGCTGCTGATGATGTACGAAACATAGCTGAATTTATGGAAAGAAAAAGATCAAAAGAAGTAAATCAAGAGGAGTTCAATGAACAGCTACAATATTTGTTGGATTCTGATGTGATTGTAAGAGCTCAAGCTTCAATGGTTCTCAAAGAAAAACAGTTGAATGAAGAAGAAAAGACAGAGGAGCTTAAAGAATTCATACTCAAAAAGAATGGAGTAGCAACATGGGAAGATCTGATTCAGAGGATAAGAGAAAGGCAGAAGTCAGGATACAAGATAAAGTTGCCAACAAAGAAGGAACAAGTTGAGTCTATGAAGCATTATTTGAAGAACTCAGCAAATTACACCATGAATGACTTCAAGGGAAAATCTTATGCCATAATTGAAAGGGAATTCTATGAAACTTATGCTATTCTGAACACTCCAGGAAGAGGTTTCAAAACAGGTAAGAAGAGAGAATCAGAAACTATGGAATCAGATGTTGCAAAGAAACAAAAGTCTGAAGAAGAAGGGTTAACAAATGAGAAGATCAGAAGTATGATGATGATTGTTCCAGAATCTTCTTATATTAAACCTTTACAAGTAAAACATCCAATCATTGACTGGGAAGTGTTCACTAATGGAAGAATGAAAGGATGGAAGATAATCAGACTTGGAAATATTTCTGAAAGGTACAAGTTGTTTGAAGATTTACTCAAAGGTTTTGACAGAGAAGATCTTAATCAACTATGGAGCTTAGTGAAAGAGAGATTCAGAGATAAAGATCCTATTGAAGATAAAGATAAAGAATTATGGGTACAACTGAAGAGAATTTATGAACCAGATGGTGGAGAGTCAATATGGAGATTTCAAGCACAAGTCATGGACATCACTTGGAAGTTATTTGGAACGTGTGGAGTACACAGAGTGTCTACCAAGGATGGAATAGAAATCTATATGCTGGTTGAAAAAGATTATCCACTCAGACCAGGTGTTTTGACAATGATGGCATGTGTTATGCTAGAAGCTAATGAAGAATCTGAGATGGCTGATATGTTGGTGACAAAGATATTCAACCTTGCACAAGAAGTGAAAGCTAGATCTAAGAGATTTGTTTGATAGGTGTTTGAAAGAATTTTTCAGCATTAAGAAGAAGAAGCTTAATTTGAAGAAACTTAGTGATTTGGATAGAAATCATAAGTTTAGGGGAGGATTGTTAGGAAATTAAGCTATAGCAGTTAGAACTGTTGAAGATAGCAGTTAAGACTGTTGAAGATGGAAGTTAGTACTGCTGAAGAGTTTTGAAGACATAAGCAGTTAGGACTGCTGAGTAAAGAAGTTTGTACGGTTTATGATTTATGTAATAGATAATTATGGAAAAGATATTGTGTATATCTTATACGTTTTAGTTGATAGTTATCTTGTAAAGGAATCCTTAGTCTATAAAAGGATTGCCTAGGTTAAAGTTTATACACGATACAGACACATAGACGTATTATAGAGATTCAAGGTTGTAAACCCTAGTGATAGGAGATCACTCGTATTATTGTTTCAATAATATTGAATCGTTGAAGTTGAAGTTTATTATTCTGTGTTCATTCATTGTTATATTCAAACCATACAAAACACAAACACATAAAGTCTTCTAAGTGCTAGCTAGTAAATTCCGCGTGCTAGACTACGTATAATTCTTAGTATCACATCTAACACAAGGCGTGTGTGTAGATCCGGTCACTATACAACAACAAAATACCTTGTGAAGGGGTTTTCGAATGTTTCTTCTGAATGATAATGCTTCTGTGTGCTTCAGCAACTATAATCAATTGAAAAAACTTTTTGCAATAAAACATTGGATTGCTTCAACAACAACAT
The DNA here is from genome assembly GCA_021014915.2 of Artemisia tridentata subsp. tridentata. Taxonomy (NCBI): domain Eukaryota; kingdom Viridiplantae; phylum Streptophyta; class Magnoliopsida; order Asterales; family Asteraceae; genus Artemisia; species Artemisia tridentata. The sequence continues at coordinate 75,144,004 of CP139504.1, forward strand.
CAATAAGAATATAACAACCCTACAAATAGATGTTTGTTAAAAAATGATTGTGCATGTAAACATTAGATTAATTATACAACAACAACAATAAAAAAACAACAACCCAATGGTTAAATTATATGTAAAAAACACACCTTCTGAAGGAGTACCCGTATTATTCTTATCAGATCCTCTTGCAAGACTTGCAGAGTGTTTTTGGCTTGAGAAGAAACGTTATATTTTGATCCACATATAGTGTCAAAGTAGGTATATGATCTTAAATATAGGAATAAAAGATTTATACAAAATACATTCTAAACTTATCTTTCAAATCATATCTTCTATAAATTAAACATATTTAAAAAAAAACGGAATACGTGTATACAAAATATATATATCATTTTAAAAATTCAGTATACACATTCAAGAAGAAGATTATAGTTAATTTTTTGGAAGTTATATCACAAAAAATAATTTGGTCTAATGGTAACATTGACATATACTTAAGCTATAAAGACAACCCAAGTTCGAATCCTTTAGTGTCTTTTTTAAAATTTCGGAATTAAAAGTCAAACTTCAAATTTCATTTGGTCAAATGTTGCTTAGGTGGACTGCTTAGGTGGAATAAGAGCATGATTACTCTGTTACTGTGGCATGTCGTATCCTAGTATGTATCATCAAATTCAGGTAGAGTATCATCCGTGTCATTACACACGTTGCTGGAATATCAATCGTTGTATTTACTGATGGAACTATAGTTTCACTTGTTGGTTCCTGACACATTTTGACATAAGAAATAAAAACTTAGACTGTATTTTTTGTTAAAATTCAACGGTGTTTATTGACATTTAAAAATACAATGCACAATACCTCATCCATATCATCAGATTGTAATTCTGATCCATCATCCAAACACACATAGTCATACTCCAAACCTTGATCTTCAGCATCGTCATCCTATTTTGATTCAAGCATAACGATTAGTATATACTTGCTTATAAACATACACCATTGTTAAATATATTAAAATAACCAATGAATCAAACCTGTTCTTCTATAAAACCATTTTTGAAATAGTTGATTGTATCAACATCTTCAATCACCTTTTCCGCTCGATATATATAACTATTATTGCTGCGGTTGAATTCAGAAAAACATCAATGTAATTAACACATTACAGACACCATGTACACTGTATGCAAATAAAACATTAAGGAAAATAACACCTATTAAAAATATTAAGATTAATGCACAATGCATGTAAACATATACAACAATTCGATACTGATTTAGACGATATAACCAATTAACACATTACAGACACCATGTACACTGTATGCAAGTAAAACATTAAGGAAAATAACACCTGTTGATAATCTTCTGCATACTGTATCAGAATCGTGTTGTGGAGGATTACCTGATACAAAATCATAAATTTGCATGGTAAAATAAAACAAATTAATGTAGGATGTATTAAAACCTATATAACAACAAAATACCTCATGAACTTTCAACCATGTTTACCGTCTGTGGACGTTTACCTATTATAGAAGCATAAACATAGATAGTAAAAATATTAAGATTAATGCACAATGCATGTAAACATATTTACCGTCTATAGACGTTTACATGTTATAGAAGCATAAACATAGATAGTAAAAATATTAAGATTAATGCACAATGCATGTAAACATATACAACAATTCGATACTGATTTAGATGGTATAAACTTTTCTTCTCAAGCCAAAAAACGAGAAGCTGTAAACATGACTGCCAGATCACGCACAACCAAAAACACTCTGCAAGGCTTGCAAAAGGATCTGATAAGAATAACACTGTATCAAAATCATGTTGTGTAGGATTACCTGATACAAAATAATAAACTTACATGGTAATATAGTGTTCTATATGTGGTTAGCACTGCCATACTCTATTAGTACTGCTCGATATACTTGATACTACTTTTGTGTGTTTATTCTACATGTTGTTAGCACTGCCATACTCTATTAGTACTGCGTGATATACTCGATACTGCTTCTGTGTGTTTATGCAATAAAACTTTAGATTGCTTCAACAACAACATCATTAAGAATACTAAAACCCTACGAATAGATTGTTTGTTAATAAACGATGGTGCATGTAAACATTAGATTAATTATACAACAACAATATAAAAATTACAACAACCCAATAGTTAAATTATATGTAACAAAACATACCTTCTGAAACAAAGCATTATGTATCGATGGGATATCTGTGTTGCACAACAAAGATAAGCAGTTTAAAAAATTATTAATATGAATTAACAATATTAAAAATAATGCACAATGCCTGTAAACATATACAACAATACGATACTGATTTACATGAAATAAATTAATTAACACATTAGATACACCATGTATATTGTATGTAAGTAATACACTAATGAAGATAACATCTGTTGATAATCTTCTGCATACTGTATCAGAATCATGTTGTGTAGGATTACCTGATACAAAACCATAAACTTACATGGTAAAATAAAACAAACATTTGTTGATAATCTTCTGCATACTGTATCTGAATCATGTTGTGTAGGATTACATGATACAAAGTCATAAACTTACATGGTAAAATAAAACAAACTAATGTACGATGCATTAAAACCTATACAACAACAAAATACCTTGTGAAGGGGTTTTCGAATGTTTCTTCTGAATGATAATGCTTTTGTGTGCTTCAGCAACTATAATCAATTGAAAAAACTTTTTGCAATAAAACATTGGATTGCTTCAACAACAACATCAATAAGAATATAACAACCCTACAAATAGATGTTTGTTAAAAAACAATTGTGCATGTAAGCATTAGATTAATTATACAACAACAACAACAATAAAAATACAACAACCCAATGGTTAACCTATACAACAACAAAATACCTTGTGAAGGGGTTTTCGAATGTTTCTTCTGAATGATAATGCTTCTGTGTGCTTCAGCAACTATAATCAATTGAAAAAACTTTTTGTAATAAAACATTGGATTGCTTCAACAACAACATCAATAAGAATATAACAACCCTACAAATAGATGTTGGTTAAAAAAAGATTGTGCATGTAAACATTAGATTAATTATACAACAACAACAATAAAAAAACAACAACCCAATGGTTAAATTATATGTAAAAAACACACCTTCTGAAGGAGTACCCGTATTATTCTTATCAGATCCTCTTGCAAGACTTGCAGAGTGTTTTTGGCTTGAGAAGAAACGTTATATTTTGATCCACATATAGTGTCAAAGTAGGTATATGATCTTAAATATAGGAATAAAAGATTTATACAAAATACATTCTAAACTTATCTTTCAAATCATATCTTCTATAAATTAAACATATTTAAAAAAAAACGGAATACGTGTTTACAAAATATATATATCATTTTAAAAATTCAGTATACACATTCAAGAAGAAGATTATAGTTAATTTTTTGGAAGTTATATCACAAAAAATAATTTGGTCTAATGGTAACATTGACATATACTTAAGCTATATAGACAACCCCAGTTCAAATCCTTTAGTGTCTTTTATAAAATTTCGGAATTAAAAGTCAAACTTCAAATTTCTTTTGGTCAAATGTTGCTTAGGTGGACTGCTTAGGTGGATTAAGAGCATGATTACTCTGTTACTGTGGCATGTCGTATCCTTGTTTGCATCATCAAATTCAGGTAGAGTATCATCCGTGTCATCAGCACACGTTGCTGGAATATCAATCGTTGTATTTACTGATGGAACTATAGTTTCACTTGTTGGTTCCTGACACATTTTGACATAAGAAATAAAAACTTAGACTGTATTTTTTGTTAAAATTCAACGGTGTTTATTGACATTTAAAAATACAATGCACAATACCTCATCCATGTCATTAGATTGTAATTCTGATCCATCATCTGAACACACATAGTCATACTCCAAACCTAGATCTTCAGCATCGTCATCCTATTTTGATTCATGCATAATGATTAGTATATACTTGATTATAAACAAACACCATTGTTAAATATATTAAAATAACCAATCAATCAAACCTGTTCTTCTATAAAACCATTTTTTAAATAGTTGATTGTATCAACATCTTCAATCACCTTTTCCGCTCGATATATATAACTATTATTGCTGCGGTTGAATTCAGAAAAACATCAATGTAATTAACACATTACAGACACCATGTACACTGTATGCAAGTAAAACATTAAGGAAAATAACACCAATTAAAAATATTAAGATTAATGCACAATGCATGTAAACATATACAACAATTCGATACTGATTTAGACGATATAAACCAATTAACGCATTACAGACACCATGTACACTGTATGCAAGTAAAACATTAAGGAAAATAACACATGTTGATAATCTTCTGCATACTGTATCAGAATCGTGTTGTGGAGGATTACCTGATACAAAATCATAAATTTGCATGGTAAAATAAAACAAATTAATGTAGGATGTATTAAAACCTATATAACAACAAAATACCTCATGAACTTTCAACCATTTTTACCGTCTGTGGAAGTTTACCTATTATAGATGCATAAACATCCATAGTAAAAATATTAAGATTAATGCACAATGCATGTAAACATATTTACCGTCTGTGGACGTTTACATGTTATAGAAGCATAAACATAGATAGTAAAAATATTAAGATTAATGCACAATGCATGTAAACATATACAACAATTCGATACTGATTTAGACGGTATAAACTTTTCTTCTCAAGCCAAAAAAAGAGAAGCTGTAAACATGACTGCCAGATCACGCACAACCAAAAACACTCTGCAAGGCTTGCAAAAGGATCTGATAAGAATAACACTGTATCAAAATCATGTTGTGTAGGATTACCTGATACAAAATCATAAACTTACATGGTAATATAGTGTCCTACATGTGGTTAGCACTGCCATAATCTATTAGTACTGCTCGATATACTTGATACTGCTTTTGTGTGTTTATTCTACATGTTGTTAGCACTGCCATACTCTATTAGTACTGCTCGATATACTCGATACTGCTTCTGTGTTTTTATGCAATAAAACATTAGATTGCTTCAACAACAACATCATTAAGAATACAAAAACCCTACGAACAGATTGTTTGTTAATAAACGATGGTGCATGTAAACATTAGATTAATTATATACAAAAACAACATAAAAATTACAACAACCCATTAGTTAAATTATATGTAACAAAACATACCTTCTGAAACAAAGCATTATGTATCGATGGGATATCTGTGTTGCACAACAAAGATAAGCAGTTTAAAAAATTATTAATATGAATTAACAATATTAAAAATAATGCACAATGCCTGTAAACATATACAACAATACGATACTGATTTACATGAAATAAATTAATTAACACATTAGATACACCATGTATACTGTATGTAAGTAATACACTAATGAAGATAACATCTGTTGATAATCTTCTGCATACTGTATCAGAATCATGTTGTGTAGGATTACCTGATACAAAATCATAAACTTACATGGTAAAATAAAACAAACATTTGTTGATAATCTTCTGCATACTGTATCAGAATCATGTTGTGTAGGATTACATGATACAAAATCATAAACTTACATGGTAAAATAAAACAAACTAATGTACGATGCATTAAAACCTATACAACAACAAAATACCTTGTGAAGGGGTTTTCGAATGTTTCTTCTGAATGATAATGCTTCTGTGTGCTTCAGCAACTATAATCAATTGAAAAAACTTTTTGCAATAAAACATTGGATTGCTTCAACAACAACATCAATAAGAATATAACAACCCTACAAATAGATGTTTGTTAAAAAACGATTGTACATGTAAACATTAGATTAATTATACAACAACAACAATAAAAATACAACAACCCAATGGTTAACCTATACAACAACAAAATACCTTGTGAAGGGGTTTTTGAATGTTTCTTCTGAATGATAATGCTTTTGTGTGCTTCTGCAACTATAATCAATTGAAAAAACTTTTTGTAATAAAATATTGGATTGCTTCAACAACAACATCAATAAGAATATAACAACCCTACAAATAGATGTTTGTTAAAAAACGATTGTGCATGTAAAATTAGATTAATTATACAACAACAACAATAAAAAAACAACAACGCAATGTTTAAATTATATGTAAAAAAACACACCTTCTGAAGGAGTACCGTATTATTCTTATCAGATCCTCTTGCAAGACTTGCAGAGTGTTTTTGGCTTGAGAAGAAACGTTATATTTTGATCCACATATAGTGTCAAAGTAGGTATATGATCTTAAATATAGGAATAAAAGATTTATACAAAATACATTCTAAACTTATCTTTCAAATCATATCTTCTATAAATTAAACATATTTAAAAAAAAAACGGAATACGTGTTTACAAAATATATATATCATTTTAAAAATTCAGTATACACATTCAAGAAGAAGATTATAGTTAATTTTTTGGAAGTTATATCACAAAAAATAATTTGGTCTAATGGTAACATTGACATATACTTAAGCTATATAGACAACCCAAGTTCGAATCCTTTAGTGTCTTTTTTAAAATTTCGGAATTAAAAGTCAAACTTCGAATTTCATTTGGTCAAATGTTGCTTAGGTGGACTGCTTAGGTGGAATAAGAGCATGATTAGTCTGTTACTGTGGCATGTCGTATCCTTGTTTGCATCATCAAATTCAGGTAGAGTATCATCCGTGTCATCAGCACACGTTGTTGGAATATCAATCGTTGTATTTACTGATGGAACTATAGTTTCACTTGTTGGTTCCTGACACATTTTGACATAAGAAATAAAAACTTAGACTGTATTTTTTGTTAAAATTCAACGGTGTTTATTGACATTTAAAAATACAATGCACAATACCTCATCCATATCATCAGATTGTAATTCTGATCCATCATCTGAACACACATAGTCATACTCCAAACCTTGATCTTCAGCATCGTCATCCTATTTTGATTCATGCATAACGATTAGTATATACTTGCTTATAAACATACACCATTGTTAAATATATTAAAATAACCAATGAATCAAACCTGTTCTTCTACAAACCATTTTTGAAATAGTTGATTGTATCAACATCTTCAATCACCTTTTCCGCTCGATATATATAACTATTATTGCTGCGGTTGAATTCAGAAAAACATCAATGTAATTAACACATTACAGACACCATGTACACTGTATGCAAGTAAAACATTAAGGAAAATAACACCAATTAAAAATAAGATTAATTACTAAAATGCCCCGGTTGCCCAAGTGCTAAGATTATCCGACCCGATCTCACAAAATTCTCCCCTTAGACCGGGGCAACTTGTCCGACCAACCACAGGATGCCACGTGTCCGTAGTGTATTTTGAGCAACTTTTGATTTTTGGGCAACCGTATATTGTACAAGTGGTTTTTTGTTCATTTTACATATTATTCACTGTTTATGTACTTCCTCCAACAGATCCAACACATTTAACACTACCATACGATCAACAATTTCACACAGTTATAACTCCCTCCACACCATCGAAACCCCATCACCACCAAACCCTCCACCGCCGCCGTAACCCTCCACCACAGCGATGTATGCGGTTAGGATAACAGCTCCCTGTGTTAGGATAACACATCAAAAACCTAATTCTTCTTCTTTAGGTATTTTTATTCTAATTAATTAAGTTAGTCTATTATGATTCGTGTTTATTTCGTTAGTTTAGTAACTCTTTTTTTGAATGGTGTATCAGTTGGAAGTTTGCATAAGAGAAATGTACTGTTTTTTTCGGGTGATGTAGGAAACATTTGCCGAGTATACAGCAAGAACAGCATTTGAGATACCATTATTAAGCGGCGTGGCGTATGCACAACGGGTAATGAATGCTGAAAGGGAAGAATTCGAGAGGCAACATGGTGGGGCTATAAGAACAATGGCCAACAAAGAGCCTTCACCCCACCGTGATGAGTATGCACCTGTGATTTTCGCTCAAGAAACCCTTTCTTACCTTGACTTGCTAGATATGATGTCGGGCGAGGTGAAAGTCGTAAACTTTATGGATTATAGCTCATAATTCTGAAATGGGTGTTCGAGTTTTAAGAATATTGAATTTGTTCACAGGAGGACGCGGAGAATATCTTGAGGGCGCGGTCGACTGGGAAAGCAGTGCTCACGAGCCCTTTTAAGCTATTGGGTTCTCATCATCTTGGTGTACTTTTGACTATTCCTGTATACAAATCCAAGCTTCCTCCAAATGCATCAGTTCGAGATCGGATTGAAGCTACGCTGGGTACGAATTCGCTTTGTATTTTTTTGTGTTTGGATTCATGGTTTAGAACTAAATATTGCGTCTTTGGGTCACTATAATCTTTTTTATTGAGTTTTGATAAACGGTTTTTAACTTTGGATTCTCTGGTTATTCATGGGTCAGATAATCAATTTAAGATAACTAAGAGAGTGTTAGTTAATGCTTATCTAAGTCCCCATCTGCCATTTTCTTTAACAAATAAGCATTTTGTAGTCTTTGGGTAAAACTCGTCATTGACTTATACTAGAGTAATTAGCAGGTTTTTACCTGCTTATTTTTTAAGTAGTAACCAGTTTCACATAAGCAATTCCAAACACCCCGTCTTATTATTGTTCAATATCACATAATTATTTTTAGAACGCACATCCAAACACCCTCTCTATTAAACAGAGAACGTAAAATAGTATGTGTTTTTGTCACATAGTATCGACTGTGCATTAGAATAATGGAGAATTTTGATGATTTAAACAGATATCTTGGAGGAGCCTTTGATGTAGAGTTCCTTGTAGAAAATCTTCTTGGGCAACTTGCAGGAAACCAGGAAATTTTCGTAAAGGTTTACGATGTCACCAACACATCCGATCCACTAATTATGTATGGACGCCAAACGCAAGAGGGTGATCAGTCACGTGCACAGATCAGCATACTTGACTTTGGTGATCCGTTTAGGAAACACCAAATGACTTGTAGGTATCTTCATAAAGCACCCATGTCACGAACCGCAATCATCACTTCAGCTCTAGGCTACGTCATTGTTTTATTAGCTGGATACATGTTACATACTGGAGCCAAACATATTGTTCAAGTTGAAGACGATTTTGATACAATGCAACAACTTAAAGTCCGTGCAGAAGCTGCTGATGTCGCCAAATCACAGGTTAATCCCTTAACTAAATAACATTTACGAGTTCTAATAGTATGTGTTTTTGTCACATAGTATCGACTGTGCATTAGAATAACGGAGAATTTTGATGATTTAAACAGATATCTTGGTGGAGCCTTTGATGTCGAGTCCCTTGTAGAAAATCTTCTTGGGCAACTTGCAGGAAACCAGGAAATTGTCGTAAAGGTTTACGATGTCACCAACACATCCGATCCACTAATTATGTATGGACGCCAAACGCAAGAGGGTGATCGGTCACGTGCACGGATCAACATACTTGACTTTGGTGATCCGTTTAGGAAACACCAAATGACTTGTAGGTATCTTCATAAAGCACCCATGTCACGAACCGCAATCATCACTTCAGCTCTAGGCTACGTCATTGTTTTATTAGCTGGATACATGTTACATACTGGAGCCAAACATATTGTTCAAGTTGAAGACGATTTTGATACAATGCAACAACTTAAAGTCCGTGCAGAAGCTGCTGATGTCGCCAAATCACAGGTTAATCCCCTAACTAAATAACATTTACGAGTTCTAATATAATGTTTATATATATTAGTAGAAATTTGTGAACTATATAGTAAATAGATTATTATAAATAAATTAAAATATTTGTCTTTAAAATGGCAGTTTCTTGCTACGGTCTCACATGAAATCTGAACCCCCATGAATGGCATCCTCGGTATGTTTTTCTTGTTCTCGTTTCATTTTTTTGCATGTTTTACATACTATCAAACGTGTTATATTTTACTTTTCAGCACTACAGTGAATTGCCAGATATCAAACGTGTCATTGTGAACACTCATGCAATGGAGCCGCAGGTCTTTCATTCTTTGTATTACTGATCTTTGTGTACTTCACCTTAATATATTTAACTTATTTGTAGCTGATTATCTTCTGTTTTCAGTCTCTGGTAGAATTCTTCGAAACACTATCTCAAAAATGGGCACTAGAGTGCATGAGAGATCTCTTGTAGGTATGCTTATTAAGTTTGCGTTCTCATATATGTTTGTGCAATTTGTCTATTTTTTTTCCTTTGAATAATTGATATGTAGCTGGTTCTTAGATAACTGCTAGTCTTACGCCTTGAATTCGTTACAGAAGGTAACATAGTTAAGATTCAAGCTAAATTGAACCAACCCCTCTCTTTAAAGAAACACTTTAAAAGACTTTTAGACTAGAAGCGCTGTTCTAATCTACCTTTATTTGATCTGATCAGACATGATTATGTTTTTTTGCCTTGTCTTTTGAACCTCTTGAGCAAGAATCTCAAAAAAAGCATGAGCTCGCATGTTGGACTATATCAAACATCACTGCCGGCAACAAGGAGCAGATTCAGGTCAGATACGTTCACTGATTACTTATGGAAGTATGAGCTCGCATGGGACGCAATACTTGTTCATCCGTGATGAAATTTTAGCTTTTTTCATTCTGCTGCATCTTTGACCTTCTATTTCTTGTTTCTACAGACAGTGATTGAAGCAAATATCATTGGACCTCTAGTTCATTTGCTTGGGAATGCAAAATTTGACATCAAGAAGGAGGCTGCATGGGCTATTTCAAATGCCACTTCTGGTGGAAGCCATGATCAAATTAAGTAAGATTCTTTACAAGGAATGTTTAAATCTCTGTTTACGGTATTTTCCTCTTTCAGTTATTGATGATTTTATCATACAACTATTGCAGGTATCTTGTTAGGGCAGTGATATTTACACGGATGATTCTACTTCATCCACAGAAAATTCAAGAAAAATTACTTTTGTGCCCTCTATATACATTTCAGCTTTTATCCAAATTTGATGCTACAACGGTGGATATGTACTCCTCGGACACCTTCGGAGCTAGCTACGGTGTTGTCGCGTCTCGAAGATCAGATATGTTACATTTGGTTTTAGTTCGTGGTTTAACTAACGTTTCTATGCATATTGTTCCTTTTTTTGATCAAATAAGTGGTGATTTTCTAAAAGAAATAATATATAAAGGATGAATATGAATAAGCCAAATATAGATGTGAACAGAAAAGAGTTTCCAAATAGGTGTAATTTTCAAATGTGATTTTATGTGTTGACGAAGAACCGGGACGGTGGCCCTTCAACGACATGTGTTGGGAGACGTTTAGCAGATAAAATAGGAAAATATCAATAAGAAGAAAAGGTTAATGTATAGGAGGGCACAAAATTAAAATGACAACAAATTTCTGTGGGTATAGTAATTTTGTCAGTGTAATTATCAACTCCCATCTTGTTAATCAGGGATGCATTAAACCGCTGTGTGACCTACTTATATGTCTAGACCCTAGAATTGTGACTGTTTGTTTAGAGGGGCTTGAGAACATATTGAAGGTTGGTGAAGCTTAGAAGAGTTTGGGAAAATCAGGGGATGTTAATTACGAGTATTTCAACCGAGAAAACCTTCTTTTATGTTTTAGCATTGTTTATAGCTCGGTTGGAAAATCAGGGGATGTCAATTCTCCTGATGCTATTGATGTTTTAGCATTGTTTATAGCTCAAAGTAAAGATGGTCTGGTTGTTGTTTGTTTCATCTGTTTATCTGTCACGTTCATTGTCTAATTTGATGCATAGGGTTGAACTTGAGATCGCATCCTTAATATACTTCTGGTTTCATTGTCTGAATTTTTTAGGCTGAAACTAGGAAATGGTTTCCAGTATGAGTTGAATGCAAAAGGTTCAACACCTATTGAGGTGCTTGGGGATTACAAATCAACATTAAAGCCTGGACTCAACTCTTCCATTAAGGAAGTAAAGAGAATGAAAATGGAAAGTCTGGAAAGCAAGGTTCGTATTCAGCAGGTATCTAGTGACATTGCTGCAAAGATCAAGGCAAATAAAAAATAACGTGCTATTATAATTGATTAATCAGTAGATCTTATTTCTTTTATCTTGTATAATTGCATGTTACAGCGATACCGTCTCCAGAAGCAAGAACAAATTTAATGAATTTGGCTCAAAGGATGGTAAGGAGGTTCTGCCTTCACATAACCGGCTCGTGTGGGCAATCATGGACAGCACTTTCTGATTCAGTGGAGGACACAGTGCGAATAACTACTAGGAAAGTCACTGAACCAGGACAGCCCAATGGCTTGATCCTCACTGCGGTAACGACAACATGGCTTCCTCATCATCACAGTCAAATAATGAAAATGTTAAAGTTGCATTGCTTATAGCAGACAAACAAGCAGATGAAAATTTGAGGTATGCTTCCAACTCTTATCAACCCATCCCTTATTTGAGTATGCAACATTCATATGAAAGTATGCAAGTAGAAGACATACATAATGACATAAATATGTTCTTATCAGGATGAAATGTGGAGAGTTCTTGTTGTTACTGATTGGGCATGTTCTTATAAGGAGCACCGATGGCAGCCATACATGAGGACAAAAGGCGTCTCCTAGGTGAGAAATCAGCTTCCTTAATATGGGCTGCCAGTCAATTTGGTTCGACTCTTGATCCTGAGCAAAGACTCACGGCTCTTCACATCCAAGCTCGCAGGGTCCTTGAGTCCCTAGATTTGTATTGACCAGACTATATATAAGCTTGTATTGATTCAACTCAAGTTGTAATGAACATGTGTTGTAGATACTTGATATTATGAAACCAAATTTTTGTGTGTTAATCTTGGTATATAAACTCCAAAATGTTATATTTTTCACACTAGGCTTACATTAAATTGTGAGTTAATTACATAAATCGTCCTTATGGTTTGCCGATTTTTACAGATCTTATCCCTGTGCTTTTTTTAAGCGGGTCATGTCTATGTGTGTTAGGAATTATTAAAATAGAAGTTATTTCATTTCTGTTGTTAGTATAGTTGGTTCCTGCTGGTAGCAGAGTTTAGTTCCTGCTGTTATTTCATTTCTGCTGTTAGTATAGTTGGTTCCTGCTGGCGGGTATGTGGTATGGTTCCTGCTGGTATAGTTGGGCAACTTTTGTATTTTTTGGAAAAGTAACTTCTATTAAAATAGAAGTTATTTCATTTCTCCTGTTAGTATAGTTGGTTCCTGCTGCTGGTAGAGTTTGGCAACTTTTGTATTTTTTGGAAAAGTTGCCCAAAAAATACAAAAGTTGCCCGAGTAACTTTTGTATTGTTTGGGCAACTTTTGAATTTTTTGGAAAAGTTGCCCAAAAAATACAAAAGTTGCCCAAGTATAAAATAGAAGTTATTTCATTTCTGCTGTTAGTATTGTTGGTTCCTGCTGGCAGGTATGTAGTTCCTGCTGGTATGGTTCCTGCTGGTATAGTTGGGCAACTTTTGTATTTTTTGGAAAAGTTGCCCAAAAAATACAAAAGTTGCCAAATAACTTTTGTATTTTTTGGGCAACTTTTGTATTTTTTGGAAAAGTTGCCCAAAAAATACAAAACAAATAAATATTGCGTACTCCAAGTTTTGCTTTCTTGCAAATATTTGACTTTGACATGTAATTCGAGTAAACATATTAACTTGTAAAACAACCAGAATGCATTTCTCAAGCTATATTATTGCTGTAGTACATAGCAAAGATTCACTATCATGTACATAGACAAATAACCAAACTCCAATAGATAACATTAGTTTTACCCGAGAATCCATATCAGTAAAGTCTAACATAACTACACCTCAACATAATAATCGGCGCTCACGCAAAATAATTAATAATCTTCAAAGAAAGTTCACTTCCCTCTTGACAAATGGAAAATCTTACAACTATAAGTTCTTATATCCATGGCTCATTGAAAATTTGAAAACTGATATCTACTTCTTTTTGGTTCTGAGTCTTGGCACATTCTTCTTAGCATTATTGACTGCGTTGTCGATGTAGGTAGCAAACGGTCCATGATCAGGAACCGTAACCGGGTCATGAGGGGTTAGTTACAAAGACCCGCATGAGCAGCTTCAACCAAGTATTAAGGGAAATTAGTTACAGTATAAATATTCATTTCAACTCCTTGAATGCATAGCGTTTACTTGATATCTTTCATAAAAACCCAACAAAAGATAGCACATAAACTAGACTTTAGATTGGGGGTAATGTCCCAATACTCGATGCCAACAAGTCATTGTGCACTTGTGCTATAGCGGCAGTCGTTTCTGAAACTACGTCTTTCATCTGTGATATTTTTGAAGTTGTGAACTCTTTGTACTTTGAGACTGAATCAATCAATGCCAAGAGCTTATAAGCACACATCTGAACTTCCTCCTCACTGCGCACAGTTGCTTCCTATATTATATGCTGCTAACTATATTATATCTGCAATTATGTGGAATCACGCACAACCTGAAAATGTTAATCTATACGTGTAGTTTCATAGATGGATACGAGTATTTCAACCGAGAAAACCTTCTTTTAGGCATTCAGCAATGCCTTTTTTGAGTATAAGCATCTTCTCCTTTGCCAGCTGCAACAAAACAATAATAAAAAGGTCAACTACAGAATACGGATAGTAACAGATCGGGTCAACTATTTACGAGAAGAACAGAAACTCACTTTGTGAACATCTGCAATTCTTTTATGAGCATCATTGAGCTGTGTCTCTATTGCCTCTTCAGTTTGCATGAGAAACTTCTTGTGTGACAACTCTGACAACATAAACGGTCAATCATTAGTGTTTATTCCGCTCTTTAAGCATTGCATCATTTTTTGTCTCAACAGCTCATAAAGGATGGCAACTAGTAGCAGGAAATATGAATAACATTCTAGCTATTAGTCATTTTCATACAGATGCTTTGTATATATTTGTTTCTTCAGCTTTTAGTGATGTAAAACAAGGCAATAAGAGAACGCATTTCATCCCATATTCCTTATATGTACTAGCATCACTCATCTGATTAATTAAGCCAACAACCAAGTGCCTCCTTATTCAGTTTTGCAAGTATAACATGCATATACATTTATATAGAATCTAGCAGTTAGAACGACTTGAGCAATCAAACAGTCTCCCAATTGAACATTGGTAATTTGATAAAAAGAAGATTCTTGTAGGTCACGACTAAATCTCAAACCCACACTCGTTATGACAAATAAGAACTCGTACTACTACTATATTAAGCTACGTATGAAGAGATGAATAAGCTAATAAGCACTACTAAATAAGATAAGAGAATAAGAAGAAGAATGAGAAGAAGAATGGTCGGCTTTCAATATATCGAATGTTACACAAGCAAAGCTTACGCATACAACATGAAAAACCAACCTACATGAATGAATCCCATGCCTTCTATTTATAGGCATTGGGAGGGGAATAATTCTTAGGAATATTCCCTTACATGTGATAAGGATAAACTAAATAACATGACCGGTCCAAGGACTACTATTGAACCGGTCCATAAATACAAACAATATAGTCCTAATCGTGCAACATTAAATCTAAATGAACAAGACTTGAAATTATATAAAACATGTTCCTAACAATCTCCCCCTAAGTCTTGATCATCAATGTTGCTCGACGTCTTCTTTGCTTCTTGGGCTTCTGACGTCTTTATAATCTTTGATTCTTTGTTCTTGTTTTAATGATGATATGTTGTTGTCTCTATCTGCCAATCTCCAATGTCTTCTCGTCTTCTCCATCATGCTCATATGTCTTAGACTTGTTTTCTGCAACTTGTTCTCACTTTTCAATCTTAAAACTTGAGAAAGGTTGATGTGCTTGAACTTTTGACTTTACTATATCATATGTTGAACTTTTGATGTTTCTGAGTCTTTGAGAGAACATTTCTTCAAGATATGAACATGATGGAGTCTTGATGGTCGAACTCTAGCTCCTCAGCAGCAGCAGCAGCAGCAACAGCAGCAACAGCACGAACCAACCGGTTCTTACAGGCTCGGACTTGAGATCATCAACAGCATAGTGTGAAGACTTTCTCAAATCTTAACCCAGACCGTTCTGAACCGGATTCCCCCGAAAGAGATTACACGGACACACCGAAGTGCACCCACGATTCAGTGAGTCGCTGGAGATCACCCCACGACTGTAGACCGTTTGGAGCAAAACACTAAGCGTAACCCACAAGGAGTTACCGAAGTGACCTGCTGATAGAGTTGTTTGATGTTGCTCTGGCAGGATTTCCATTCAATCATTGATAATCACAATTGTGATTTCTCTCATGAATGTTCTTGGCAGATTGCTAAGATCTGCGAAGGACACTTTCTTAATTTTACATCTGCTGCCCATGATGTAGAACAACAGAGTAATACTAAGTGTACCTAAGAGATATTTTATGAATCTCATGGCTCTAGACTCAATCAGTGCACATTTGTTTGGTCATCGGAGGCATGGAGCAGATTGCCTCCTTTTCAATATCAACACTCTCGTAATGAGAGGTCGATAGATTATGAAGGGTTCTCCGTGTGAATGAAACAAATGTATTTTGAGAGACACTTGAGTGGCTAAGAAGGTTTATTAGTGCGTCACTGGGTCCATGACGTCTTTAGTCTTCAATACCGGTGATGCTCATCAACCAGTAGATTATGAATTGAACCCGGTGTCTGCCCTAAGGTTGAACAAATGGAGGGCTATTTCTTTTCACCCTTTTCTTTGCTTTTCTTTTTAATTCTTCAACCCCTTCTTTCTCCGTTCATTCATTTTCTCCTTTTGATATCATACCTAGGACTTTCTAGTTCTAAACTATTGGTATTGTCCTTGGGTAGATCCCTCCGGCTCTGGCGGATCATAGGACGGTTTTCCCTAACCTTAGTCACCTTGTAACTCCATGACTATCCTAATGATGCCATAA
This sequence comes from Artemisia tridentata subsp. tridentata, assembly GCA_021014915.2. Lineage (NCBI taxonomy): Eukaryota > Viridiplantae > Streptophyta > Magnoliopsida > Asterales > Asteraceae > Artemisia > Artemisia tridentata. Next base: position 75,160,946 of record CP139504.1, read on the forward strand.
ACCAAACCATTGAAAATCTCTCAAAGTGTCGATAATTGTAAAGACATTTTGTTGACACCTTGAGAGTTTGATGATTTTCAGAAATACTCCCCCTTAACATGTGCTCATAAATATTAAATTTTGAAATTTGCACATGCCGGAAAGAGTTGGCACTTTTTGAATTGATTGACTTTCAATGAACTTGATCTTTGTGAGACACGCTTACATCACCAGTTAAACTGGCTTGAAATTATTACCCGTCCCGATCAGATTCAAAGATTATCGCTCGAAATCGGTACATTCTACTCAGACACATCCTTTGCGAGACACGCTTACATCACCAGTTAAACTGGCTTGAAATTATTACCCGTCCAGGACATGTCCTTTCGACTACTGACTTTCCTATTCATCAATTCGAGGGTCAATTCTGAGTTTGAGCACACGAGATTCCAGCAAATGAGACATCATATTTTAATCATCTTTTTCTTCTCCCCCTCAAAAATAGCATACTCATGATGTTTTTGGAAAACGTTTATGATTAAAATATGCTGTTTTTGAGTTTTAGGGAAGAATTTCAAGAACATTTATAATTCTTTGAACAAAGATTATATTTTCAAATACTCCCCCTTAACAAGGGAATATTTGTCCTTATGAGCAGAATGTTTTAAAAAAAACGTTGGAAAACATTCTGATTTTAATTCTGCTCATAAGTAAGAAGCTTTCGCTCCTTTTTCAGGATTGAGGCACTGAAGCGTACCTCAGGGTCCTTTCTTTTGAGGTCCGGGTTGTACACTGTGATGTGTGCACAAGCCGTAATGTACAGGCCAATTATGGAAAGAAGAATGATATGATGAAATTTGAGAATTAATTCTTACATCATCCACCTTTACCAAAAGTTGTGAACACTGGGTCAGTTCACTGAAACAGTCTGATGGCGAATGGTGGACGACCCCCAACATAGCTCTCTAGCCTCCTCATCTGATCCCGATGGTATAACCGTTCTTCCATCTTCTGAATAAATTCCTTGACTTGTCGCAGCTCCTTCGAATTCCATCGTTTTGATTTACCCAACGCCGAATCTCGAACTCTATTGGCTAACCCGTCACGTACACTCTTTAGGGTATCATCACAGAACTTGTGAATTTCATTGAATGCCATGAAGCGGTGAAAATCAGTTGTGCTTCTGTAGACGAACCCAAAGTTTGGACGATGTAGCATGGTGTACTGAGGATCCTTATTGCTGTTTAGAAGAAACTGTGGTTCAACAAGGTTAAGCTGAGTCTAATAACTTTCCACACCAAGCTGGAGATCTTCTACACGTTCTTTGATGATGGTTCTCCTGATGTAATGACAGAGGGAAGTACTAAGTGCATATCGAAGCTCGTTGGTCAGATGCTGCAATTTGCCTTGGACCTTCATCAGATACATGTCTTCGATATCATTTAGATTTAGATCAGGAAAATCCGCCTCAGAGAATTTGTAAAGATTGTTATCGATTCTTCTTACTGTGATCTCTTCTAGAAATATATAATCGCATCTTCTAGATCCGCTTACGTTGATGACGGCCAATATTCTGAGATCACTGTAAACTGGTTCTTTTGATTTCTGGAGGGCAAGTTTGTACTTGTACCAGCTTTGTCTTTTAGAGTACCAGTGATGAATCCCCAGCTCTGCATCATGATCATATTTGACGAGCTTTTTAACAAACAGTTTGCTGTTAATAGCTGCCTCTTCAATAGCTGATTGTGCGTAGTGAGCAGCTGGTGTGAAAGTGATAGATGTAGCGTACTTTGTCGTCCCTTGAGCTCCATTCTTTAGAAGTTCCAGATCTTTGTTGAAGAACATTAGAAAGGGAATTTCTGAGTGATGATGTCTTCGAATCACGGTCAGTGGCTTGGTCCAATCAGTGATGAATGGTTGATGCTTGCCTACTTTCCTGACGACGTCTGGACTAGCCCAGTCGAAGTCACTTGACATTGCTCGTGCAATGTTTTCAAGGTGATATTCGAGTTCTGCTGCGCTATTGGATTTGTTCTTTAGAAGAAGGAAAGCATCATTCTTGATCCGACGAAGTTCCTTCTTGGTCATTTTCTTGATATTGAGAGTTCTTTTAATTTCTTGAGTAACAGCAAAGGTGTTGTCTTCAACTCGTGAAGCTTCGTCAGTCTGAACTTGAGCGCTTGCTAGATGATCGAACCATTCATTTCCTAGCACATCCGTATCATTATCCAGCCATGTGACAACTGCTGGTCCAGTAGATGACTTTCTGCTGTGTGAGGGCTTGGACTTGGATGGCTTTGGTTTTGGTGATGATGATGGTGAATGAGGTTGATCATCGTGTGGCTGGAATTCCACATCTTCAGTTGTAAACTGCTCATGATGATGTTCGGTTTCAGTGGGACCAGAGGATTGATATTTAGGAGGTTGAGATGATGGTTTATGTTCCGTTGGCTCCTGAATGTGTATCCCTGACCCGCCTTTGTGTTTCTTTTGTTCGGGTTTAGGGTCCTGATCATCCTCATCATCTTCTCGAATGCGTTTTCCTTTGTCAGCAGTCTCCTTGCATGATTTCTTCTCAACATGTGCTTGAAGAGCCGCAATCAGGTTAATTTCTTCTGAAGAAGGAGAGGTGATTTCAAAGAGTCGGTCGAGAAGCACAAGCTCGATATATTCTGTGGTAAGTTCTGGAAGTGGTTTGGTGTTGGAAGAAGAAGAGACAGTTTCTTTGATCTTTTCGTCAAGTTGTGCATCAATATGTTCATTTATGTTTTGTTGAAGGTCAGGAAGAAATTGCTTAACAAATTTCTTTGCCTTGTGTGTCATATGATCTTTGATGTTGAAACCAAGGAATTCATCTATCTGCTTCTTGCTTTCCTGCATTTCTTCCATTTGTTGAGACAACTTCTTGACTAAGTCTTCCATTTCAGCCAATTTAGTTGTAGCTTGGTTGTCTCGTTGTGCTTGTGCTCTCTTTACTGCCTTTTTGAGTTTCTTTGCTGCAGGAGTCACAACCTCAACTTTCGTAACATGGACAATTCTTCTCTTGCTCTTTCCTTTGTAGGCCTTAAGAATATTCTCAGAAACAGTTGCTTTTGATTTTGGTGATGAAGACCTCGAAGATGATGGAGTGAGTGAAGGAATTGGATCATCAGATTGAGCAGTTGATTCCTTTTGAGGTGAGGGTGGAGGTGTAGGATTCTTAGGTGGTGATCCAGGAGGTGTCTTTGGTGAAGAAGCAGACAAGGGCTGAACTGATGGTTGTTCTTGCTGCTGTTGTGGGTTATGAACGACCATAGTCAGTTTAGATTCGTTTGTGTCCTTTGGAGGGGAAGGAGGAGGTGTTGGAGTGTGAGAACGAAGGTAGCTATCTGCTTCCAGGTTAGCTTGAGCCTCCTCCTTACGTTTCCTTTCTTCTTCCTGTTTAGCTGCTTCCTCAAGATCTTTGGCTGCTTTAGTTGTTTGGTCTCCCAGAATGTCTTTTTCTTCTTCTAAGTTCCAATCTTCATTATCAACATTACGTGTTTGTTCCTCGGGATTGTCATCAAACATAGAATCAGAAATATCCTTATCAGATAAAACAATGTTGCTATCATGATCTTTTTCTTTTTCCTCCTGAGTTGGTGCTCCCAAGTCGGGTTGATTAACCGAACTTGTTTGCTGTGAAGAGACCTTTGCTGATTCAGCTCCAGACCCACCGGGTTGATTAACCGGATCATCTTGGGTCATGGCTTCTTTAGGAACAGTTTGTGATCCTCCAACTCCATGTGTTCTTTCATACTCCATCTGTTGTTCCAATACTCTCTTTGCTCTACGCTCTTCATCTTCTTTTAATGATTTGAGACTTTGTTTTTGAGCATTCTCCTTAGAGATCTTATTGTGAAATTCAGCTTCTTCTTCAGTCATAAAGATGTGTTCTTCTTCAGATTCAGATGATTCAGAGTTAGATTCTGTATCTTCATCAACGATTCTATTCGGTTCAGGCTTTGGCTGTGGTTTACTGGGTACTCTTCTCTTGATGAATGTTGTTCTTGGATGTTTTTCTTTTGGTTTAGAGACACTTGAGGCACTTCCTGTCTTTGTCTTACCTTTTGAATGAGTCTTTGAAGATCTAGATTCTTCAACCATCTTGGCAAGACCCACACGACGTTCTTGGTATGCTTTGTCGTAATCATGATAAGCTTTTGTTTCTTTGACCTCATCAGGCATCAAAAATTCTGGCAACCTTGAACCTTGCTTTCGCGTGCTTTCTTTTGGGAAATAAACTTTACCCAATGTTTTATCCATACTATACTCATGAACTTCTTGATCTGTAGGACGCTTATCAAGGTCTTCATGTTGATCAAGTAGATAGCTGATAAGAACTTTGGTGAATCGAACAAATGGGATTTTCTTGAAAATTTTACGCTGTAAGTACATTATGTCGTCCCAAATAAGAGCAGCAAAGTCAATAGGTTCTTGGTTTAGAAATCCCCACAAGACTTGAAGATGAGACAGTCTTGGATGCTCAAACCCACTATCTCTTCCAGTTATTGAATGTGTTATGATGAAGAAGATAGTCCTCCAGGGTTGAGGGATGTATCTAGCATTAACTTTGGAGATCGTGGTTAATGGTGTATCAGGTTGAACATCATAACCAATATCTTCCAGGAATTGCATGACCTCAGACTCTGAAGGTGTTGGGTGGAATCGGTTAGCAGCTTCAGGTGCCTCTGGAAGTTTCAAGGCTTTTCTGAGTGTAGCAGGTGTAACTCTGATTTTCTTCCGATCCAGCGTGCAAGTAAAGTACTTGTCATCATTGCTCTTAGTGAAGGTATCCCATAATTGATGAATATATAACTCTGGAATGGTGTCTGAGCTGTCAAGAATATCCCTGCATTTGTGAGCTTTGAGAATCTCTACAGCAATCTGGCAACTTGGATCAGAACATTTGATCTTGTCCAATTCTACCCGTGAATTGTTCTTCCCTATTTCCAGAGTATACCCACGAGGAAAGACTTCTTCTTTGGTGAGAGCAGGAAGTGGTTGTTGTTGGGAAGATGCCATTTATGTGTTTCTAAATCAACAATCATATAAGAGTATACAGAATGCATGTTTGTTAGAAAAATTGTTAGCTTTTAAGAACAACACATAGCATTCTATTGTATTAATGATTGTTTGTTACATGCTTGGTCAAAGAATTTATCAAAAAACCAGCCAAATTCAATAAAATTTTGATTAACTTTGATAAGTATAAAGGATATACATAAGGAAATTGATCAAAATTTTATATCAGATCACAACTGCGATAAATTATGTCAACTGCGATAATTATTGTCAACTGCGATAATTATTGTCAACTGCGATAATTATGACAACTGCGATAATCATTCAATCAAGATAAGTCTCTTAATTGAAATAATTATCCAACTGCGATAAGCATCCTGCGATAAACATCCCAATTGCGATAATTAGCTCAACTGAGATAATTAGCCCAACTGCGATAATTATCCAACTGCGATAATTATGACAATCACGATAATTAAGTCAATCAAGATAAAAATCTTAACTGCGATAATTATCCTAACTGCGATAATTATCCCAACTGCGATAACTTATCCCAACTGCGATAATTTTGGCCAACTTCGATAAACTCTTATACAAGAGTTTACGAGCACTTTTTGACGATGAACATTCAAATCTTTATCGTGATTCATTATGATTTGTGACCACAGATTTTCACAAACAATTTGTATGACTATTATGGGCATTTTGGCTAAGTTATAACAAAAACGAACCATAATTACACATAAATCAAACTGCTAGTGTTCTTGTTCTTGATAAACCCTAAAATGCAATCGATTCACCTAGAATGATACTGGGTACAATCCAATCATGGCATTATTCAATTAAACATCAAATAACATCTTTCCAACCAACGGATTATCCAATAACACTTTTACACAGTTTTCCCCAAATCGTTGCTTAAACCCTAAAATTCGATTAGACTAATTTGTGGTTTCTGAGGGTGATTAAGCATGCAATATAGGTTAACTATCATTGTAAAAGTCTTATCGTACAATCTTTTTCAACACAAACGCTCTAAATCAAAAATCCCCAAATTAACGCAAACCCTAGAGCTAATTTTTACAATTTAGATTATTCTAGCCGTTGGATTAAGAATCTGTTCAAAACCATCATTTATAATTACACAATAAACATAAGAACACTCACAACAATCAAAGATCTTGTTCGGATTGGTGGATTGATTGTTGGCCGTCGATGATGGTGGGTGGGTGAATTTAATTTGGTTGGTAAGAATTTCAGAGCAATAACTGCGATGGATGAGTTTAAATATCTAACATTTAACTTTGCAAATATTACATATTTAATCCCCTAACCTAGGTAACTTTGATCACTAGGTCCTAAACCACCATCATGCTAAACCTAAGTCTCATTTTTGACATTTAATGCACACAACTTTTCATCTTAATCATCTTATCACCAATTTTTTTTTGAGAAACAACAATTTCTGAGAATATATGCAAGTATAATTTAAAACTTGTGGTAAAAATTATCTCCCCCTCAACACGTGTTAAAAAATAAGTATAGACATTGTAAAAAATAAACACCGTGTTGGGTGAGGGATTGTACTTGCATTTTTTTTTTAAATATATTTACAAAGATAGTTTTGGAAATGTTTGACTTGGTTATTTATTTTTAAGAAATTTTTCCAAATCGTTTGGCGTCAAACATCTCATACCAATCCGGTGAACCAGATCCACAAATCTTGCATGAGGCAAGGCTTTTGTGAACAGATCCGCCAGTTGGTGTTCAGTTCCCACAAAGTATAATTCAACAGTTCCCTTTTCCACGTGTTCCTTGATGAAATGATACCGGAGATCAATATGTTTGGACTTCGAATGCTGGACTGTGTTGCATGAAATGGCAATGGCACTCTTGGAGTCGCAATACATCGGAATCTTGTTGAATGTGTAACCGTAGTCCATTAGTTGTGATCTCATCCAGATGACTTGAGCACAACAAGCAGACATGGCTACATATTCAGATTCTGTTGAAGACAGTGAGGTGCAGTCTTGTTTCTTTGATTGCCAAGAGACGAGTTTGTCACCCAAGAATTGAACTCCCCCTGATGTACTCTTGCGTGTGTCTAAGCATCCTGCATGGTCAGCGTCGGAAAATGCAACAAGTTCAAACCCAGAATCCTTTGGATACCAGATCCCCAAATTAATGGTTTCCTTTATGTATCTAAGGATTCTTTTAACGGCTGACAAATGCCGTTCAGTCGGTCTAGACTGATAGCGGGAGCAAAGATATGTGGCAAATACAACATCCGGTCTGCTAGCTGTGAGATACATGATCGAGCCAATGATACTACGATACTTCGTAGGATCAATGAGTGTCCCATGGATGTCAGCATCTAGCTTCGGGGATGAGGAGGACATTGGGGTATTATAGGTGTCACAGCTGGTCATACCATGCTTTTTCAGGATTTCCTGAGCATATTTTGACTGACTTAGAAATATACCACGGGGTGATTGATGAACTTGCAATCCTAGAAAGAAAGAAAGTTCACCCATCATAGACATCTCAAAGTTTTGTTTCATTAGTTTAGAAAAAGCGTTTGAATATTTTTTATTGGTTGAACCAAAAATAATATCATCCACATAAATTTGTACGATGAGAATGTCGTCCCCGTGTGTTTATATAAATAAAGTCGGGTCAACAGTTCCAATGGTAAAATGATTAGCAAGGAGAAATGCGGACAGTTTATCGTACCATGCCCTCGGGGCTTGTTTAAGGCCGTAAAGGGCTTTCTTAAGCCGATATACATGGTTAGGATGATCTGGATCCACGAAGCCTTCTGGTTGTGACACGTACACCTCTTCTCGGAGTTGTCCATTGAGAAATGCCGTCTTCACATCCATCTGATAGACTGTGATATTCTTGTGGGCTGCGTATGCCAGAAACATTCTAACTGCCTCAATCCAAGCTACTGGAGCAAACGATTCTTCGAAGTCAATACCCTCTTCTTGGCTATATCCTTTTGCTACCAGTCGGGTCTTGTTACGAATCACTGTACCATCTGCACCTAGCTTGTTTTTCCAAATCCATTTCAATCCAACCACATAAACTCCATCTGGTCTTTCAACTAATTCCCAAACTTCCAAACGTTTGAATTGTTCCAACTCCTCTTGTATGGATTCAATCCAATTGTCGTAGGTAAGGGCTTCTTTGATGTTTTTAGGTTCAGATTGACAAACAGTGAGTGCATACATGCAATGTTCACTGTCTGAATAAAGTTTTTGTCTTGTGAGGACTGGATTGTTAGGATAGCCAATTATGTTTACCAAAGGATGATCTCTTGTCCATTTGTGGGTGGATGGAAAATGTTGAATGTTGTGATGATGATTTGACGGGTCCATATTGCTCGAGGAGGATTCTCCTGATTCTGGAATGATTGGTGGTGGAGCAAATGGATTGAAGAATGCGTTCCCGTCATAATCTGATGGTGTGGAAACCTGATTAGAAGTGGGGGAAGAATCTTCAACTGCTGGTTGAGGTGTTGGGTCCATTGATGATGATAGTTCAGGTTGTGGTGCATCGGCAGCAACTACGGTAGAGGTAGATGCTGATGGATCAGGTGCTTGTTGTATGACATGTTGAGCAGCGGAACTGGTGGAAGCATCTGATGCACTAGTAACACGAACGTCATCAAACATTGGTGCAAACAAATCTTCCAAATCCTTCCTGTTGAAAGGTAGGGGTGCAGCCGAAGATTCAGGGAAGTTAAGACGTTTGTTTACGGGTTCCAAGCGGTCTTGCTCAGAAGCCATTTCAGTGAGTTCATCAAAATTAGCGTATATAGTCTCTTGAATTTCCCCGGTCCGACGATTCCAAATTCGGTATCCCTTGGAGTTCTCACAGTATCCTACAAATATCCCAATATCTGCTTTAGCCTTAAGTTTACCAAGATCATCCTTATCATTCTTCGGATAACACAATGCTCCAAAGACGTGAAAATAGTTGATGTTTGGTTTTCTTCCTTGTATAAGCTCATATGGTGTTTTGCTGTGTCATTTGTTGATCATGGCACGATTCTGAGTATAACAAGCAGTGTTGACAGCTTCAGCCCAAAGATAATCCGGTAATTGAGCATTGATCAACATAGTTCGAGCTGCTTCCACGAGCGTACGGTTGCGTCTTTCAACTACACCATTTTGTTCTGGAGTGCGAGCTATTGAAGTCTGATGAACAATACCCTGTTTCTCAGTGAATTCCCGAATGATTTGATTCTTAAATTCAGTCCCGTTGTCTGTTCTGATGATGCGGACGGTGTTTCGGACCTGAACTTGAATCTTTGTGAGAAACGTGATGAGGATAGAAGGAACTTGATCTTTAGTTCGAAGAAAATAGACCCAAGTCCATCTTGAGTAATCATCTACTATTACCAGAATATACTTCTTCCCATTAATACTCTGAACTCGCATCGGACCACACAAATCCATATGAAGCAGTTGTAGGACATGATCTGTACTGTGTTCTGTTTTGGGAGGAAAATGAGCACGGTGACTTTTCCCTTGTTCACATGCAGAACACAAGTGATCCTTGGCATATCTGAATTTAGGTAGACCGTCAACTAATTTCTTCTTGGCAAGGTCAGTGATTGTTTTAAAATTGAGATGAGACAATCTTTTGTGCCATAACCAAGCCTTTGTGGGATGAGCCTTGGAGAGTAAACAAATAGGAGTAGATGCTGTCATGCCTTCAAGTGAGATAGTATACAGACTGGTGCCACGTTTCCCTTTCATGAGATCGTTCCCTTGAAGATCACGAATAAAGCAAGTTTTCTCCCTGAATGCTACTTCCAAATCTCCATCGCAGAATTGTCCCACGGAGAACAAATTATGACCAAGGCTGATGCGTGGTTTTGTAACCTTACAACAGGTTTTACCTCTCGAGGGATCTCAAGAGGCTTACAACCCCACCAGGCAGTGTACCTGACCGATGTAGTATAGTGTAGTGGTAAGTACGGGGGATTGATCGTTCTCCACAGGGAATAGTGTTCGTTAGGTATGAAAGACTACTCTAATAGGTCTAAGGGTTGAGGAAGATTCTTTTTTATGTTTTTATAATTTTTTGAAAGCAAGTAAAATCTCGGTTTTGAAGGAGTGGGCGGAATTAGTTGCTAGTCAACTAACCCAAATAACTACAAATGCAAATAAAATAAATAACTGAAAATAAAATGTTGGTGAGAACTTAAGTGTAGAGAAATGTGTTTACTTAGATTTCCTTACTCCCTAACTATCTTTTACCGGTTGATTAGTGTGTATTAGTCGCGTGGATGACGGGTGTATTCCTTAATACCAATCGTGGGGTGGCGTACGTACTTCCCCAACTCTACAAGCTCCTACTTCACTCCTATGTCGAGCCGGCTAGGAAGCTCCTAACATGGGATCACTAGAATTCGCTTGTGCATTAAATACAACCATAAAAACCTTTAGTACGCATTTGGTTCATGTTTCTTAAGACGTTCAAGCAAGTTACCGAATAGGAAGTTAGCCAGTTTTCTTAAGCCTAACATAGATAAACAATCATCCAATACAACTAATAACACACTAATAACCAATAATCAATAGCTAGGTTTCATTAGATCTAAGCAAACACAAGATAAATCTAGCCTAACATGTTAAACAAAAGACAAGAACAAGATAGAATCAAACAACACATAGACATATTGAATGATTAATTGATAACTTATCTTTCAATGTAACATGGAAGATCTCAAGGCAAAAAGCCTTGAAAAAGATGCTAAAATCGTCTTAGGGTTTTCTCCCAAAAATTCCACACTAAGCTCTCTCTAATGACAAAGAATTGCAAAACTATATATAGATTTTTACATCTGACGGCGTCACCTTATGGAGTGTGACGCCGTCACCTCGCCGCTTCTAGGGTTCCCGGATGACCTTCTTGACGCCGTCCCTCTTTAGCTCTCCAAAATCCGTTCTGGCTTATCAAGGCTTGACGCCGTCAGCCCTTGAACGTGACGCCATCCCTCTTTGAATTAAGCCGTGACGCCCTTGATCAGGTTAAAGCGTGACGCCGTCAGAATTTACATGCAATTTTCACTGGCTTATCATGAGTAAATTTCACGTCCACCTTTTCTTGCCAAGCCATGACGCCGTCCAGAGTAAAATCTGACGCCGTCAAAGGTAACTTTTAGCCGATTTTTGAGACTTTGTCGTTTTCTTCACTTTTATGCTCCAAAAACGTCCAAAATGCCTCCTTTTCCAGATTTCTCCTCAAAAGTACCTAAAATGACAAAAGGAACGATTTAGGGCAATATTTGATCAAATAAATACGATTTAGGGCTTAAATGACCCCTTAAAAGCGGTACACTTTTCGCTTCATCAAATACCCTTACACTTGAGATTTGCTTGTCCTCAAGCAAATGCGCTTTTATTCTAATCAAAATACAGGTTAGGGGTCATTTAATGCAAACATAAAAGTAATTACAACAAATAATCGTTCCACTTCAATCATAATAAGCACGGAGATTATAAACTAGCACCTCACAAGTAGTGTTTAGATACTCACATCTCTCAAGTGTCATCAAAATAAATCTCATAAATGAAAACGGATAATATCTCTCACTACCTGTCATAGCAAATAGATTACCATAGGCTTGGGAAAGGATCGAAAACCTCCTCCACTAGGCGTAAGCACCTAAGATAAACTATCAAAGAGGGCTTTTAAATGGGTTATAACGTTAGGTGTAGGGAAAAGGAAAACACGGTTTTGTTGGATAAAGGCTATTTTACTGGTGGCGAGTTAAAGATCTTGATCAATTACATGTACTATACAATGTTGCTAAGCCAAGACTCGACTCAATCTTAAGCTAGAAACAAAATAACAAAATAACAAAAACATAAAAATAAACATAAAATGAAACGGGATGGTAGTCCGTATGTTTTTTCTACTTTTCTTTTTCTCATTTTTTTGTATTTTTCTTGATTTTTTCGATTTTTTTTTTTTTTTTTTTTTTTTTTTTTTTTTTTTTTTTTTTTTTTTTTTTTTTGCATACACTATTGCCCTACCATCCAAAATAATACATCATAGGGGCATTGCATCCCCCTTACACTTGAACTTTTACATAACTTTACAATTAACTATTCTAATGACTCGAATTAAGATAATCGAAAAACTTGGAGTACTTTTTTAAAACATTTAGCACATATGGGGGTAATAAATGATGTTCTTCCCCATTACTCCATTACACTAGTACTTTACCCATGAGTCCCAATCGTCCCAAAACAATATGTACAAAGATATGAATCGACTTAGCAACCATGTAATCAATTAGATAATTAACTAAGGGTTTAAACAAATGTTGTCACAATAATGCACTAAAAATGAGTGCATACAAGGTAGGCTAAGGCGATTTGGGTGTACATTTTAGTGGGGTGTAACAAATTCTTCCTTTAAGTAAAATGCTTAAAGGTCGAAACGAAAAGATAGGCTCTGAGGGGTGTACTAGGGGTATTGTGTACTAAAAATGAGTACAACGCAAAGGGTGTGGGAGAATTACTTGACCAATGTAGCCAAAGTAATTATAACAAAAACACAGGTGTAAAACAATGGGTTAATCCTAATGCCTCTTATCATGTAGTAAATCTAACTACACGAATGTAGTCTCACTTGTGGCCTCGGAATGGTCCTAACGCAAGTTCTAGAATCTAAGTGCTACCGGTACACACATCATAGCAAAATGTTTTTCCTACCAATTCTAGGGGCGAACCTCACATATTTGGGGGTGGAAAATTTTTTAGTGGTACGGTTTTTGTGCTAGTCATATAACTCCTATCCGTGAGACGCTCATTAAGATCAAAGTTTCACTCCTATATGTTGTAAAAAATTTTAAATTTGGCACTAAAATTACCTTAACAAGTATTTCTCTCAGTTTTATTACACATCTACTATTAAACAAACAAAAATCAAGCGTAATAGCATTCTCTAAAATCGTACTTTTACCCTCCCCTTACACTTAAGATAAACATTGTCCCCAATGTTCAAATAACAAGATGTAAAAGTAGAAAGTAAAAGAATGAAATCAAATACTCCCCTGATTCGCTCGGTGGATAATGAAATAACACGGTTAAATCTTCTTCCAAAGTAATGTTGAAGCTCCATGACTAATGCATCGCCATAAGCTTGATTCAAAACATTTCCTTGTCCAAAATAACCTGTTAAACCTGAGAAAACAAACACGAAAACCTGCATAACATCGGCGGGATAAAATCTATATATAAGGATATAATGCTTGTGGAATGATAACTTTGCAGATTCCTGGAGATTATAAGTTGGAGATTTTAATAAAAACTTTTTTTTTAAAAACAAAACTTTCAAAAATTTCTGAAAATTAAATCTGACGCCGTCAGGTTATAAACCCTGACGCCGTCAGAAATGACCTGACAAAAATTTTCATTTTAAGTTTCCGGAAAATTTCTGGAAAAACCTTTACCTTACTTCCTGGAAATCCTGCAAAACATCATTATGACTCGATACAAGCATTTGACTCAAACAAATACGAATATGTATGTTAATTTATTATTATTACGATTCATGTTCATATGTGTTCTAATAAACCAATTTAGATTTCCCTTACACTTATCTTTTGCAAAATACCTTTATATGTAGTTAAGACGAAGTTAAAAACAAAATAAAGCATTTTCACAAATTACTTTTGAACATGAATCAATAAGAATAAAAATTAAACATACATACGGAAACAAATAAAGACAAACAAACAAACAAATAAACACACAAAGCAAATAAATAAAATAAAGCTTGGGTTGCCTCCCAAGAAGCGCTTTTCTTTATTAACGAGTCTTGTAGCTAGACTCAAAGTCACTCTACCCTATATAAGTGAGCTCGTCATCGAGGACGTCTTTAGGGTTAAGCTTGGATTGAAGTTTCCTATTGGTCCGCTTAGTACGATATATCTTTTCAAACTTCTCTCCATCCGGGTCATACAATGTCATCTTAATATGCCATGACCCATCTCCATCTTTGGGTGGTTTGTCCCAACTCCACTTATGATCGTCTTCCTCACAAGTCCACTTATTCATTCCTAGGTTAATTGGAAAAACTCCTAGGAACTCAATCATCCTTCTAAAAACTAGAGGGTCTTCAAATGGATCCAATTCGGTGTCCCTAGCCAAGAGTTGTTCTACCGTATGTGTTCGGTTCACAAAGTCCTCTTCTAGGTAAAATGGGCGTTGGGGTCCTATGAAGCCTCTATCTATCCAAGGTCCATATCTAGATGGTCTCCTATTCAACTCTAACCAATGGGGTGTCGGTTCATCACTAGTATCATAAGCATGTTTCTTCACATCATAGACTGACCAAGTATCTCCTTCTCCTACCGCTATCTTGGATTCCTTACAATCAATCATAGCACTAGCGGTCGCCAAAAATCCTCTACCTATCAACAAGGGGCATTTAGGGTCGCTAACCATATCAAGGACGTGGAAATCGGCTAAAATGGTTAGTTTTCCAATGTGTACTAACACGTCCTTAACTACTCCAACCGGGTAAGCAACACTTCCATCCGCTAAACCTATTATTACCTCGGTTTCTTCAAGTTTTCCTAGTTTTAGAGGGGTGTAGAGAGGTAACGGAAGTAGGTTAAGGCTTGATCCAAGATCGGCTAATGTGTCATAAGCCTCCGAATTACCGATCTTGCAAGGTAGAACAAATAAGCCCGGATCATCTAATTTCTTAGGTAGCTTATTTTGAACAAAGGCGGTCCCTTTTTCGCCTAACTTGAGCTTCTTTTCATCCAACTCATCAACAACCAGACTTTCAAGGTGGAGCTCCTTGAATTCTTCGTCAAGGTTTTGAGTGGAAGGTGTTTCAACTATGTTGTTGACCAATTTGGATGTCATAACTTCTTGGTCATTTGGAACGACTTGGGTTTGTTTGAAACACGTGCTCATGGAATTGACCGAATAATATTGTGGACAAGAACTAGGGGACGAAACCGATGAAATAGCGTTGACGTTTAGTTTCGGGTTCTTGACCGTGTTGCTAGGGAGTGCTCCCATTTCTCAGTCATTGAGGGCTTTCAACAAGGTGTCAATCTTATTGGTCATCTCGCTTTGTTTTTGTTTGAAATCGGCTTCAAACTTGGCTAAACGAGCTTCTTGAGATGCCATAAATTGAGACATCAATCCTTCAAAGTTATTGGTACTACCATTGCCGGAAGGATTGTTGTTGAAAGTACGGTTCGAGTTGGAACCGCTTGATTGGAAACGATTAGGTGGGTTGGAAGAATTGGGTTGTGGTGCGTTTTGGTTTTGTTTCCACCTAAGGTTCGGGTGATTTTTCCATGAAGGGTTGTATGTATCACCGTAATAGTTTGGCTCGGGTTTGAAAGTGTACCACTTGTCTCCCGCTCCGTCGGTACGCGAGGATGCGTAGTCCACAAAAGCTTGTTCGGGGAGTTCCATGCAATCACGAGTGTCGTGGGGACCACTACATAATTCACATGAAGAAGTGATTTTGTTCACTTGGCTTGAAGGTTTAGGAGTCTCGTAGGATTTCATAAGAAACTTGACTTGATCTTCAAGTTCTATGATCCTACGGTCGGAAGTGCTTGAATTGTTCGAAGGCAAAGATATTGCCTTGACCGTTTTATTCAAATCACGGGGATCACTCCAACTTTCGTTGTCATAAAGAGCAAGATCCTCTAGGAGAGCCCATGATTGTTCCGCACTTAGATCACGTAGCTTACCACCGGCCGATTGGTCAATGGTTTGCCTCGTGGAGAGATTGATATGGTCATAGAAGATTTGGATTTGGAGCCAAAGTTCTATGCCATGGTGAGGGACTTTTTGGAGTAAGTCCTTGAATCGAGTCCATGCCTCGTAGAGAGTTTCGCCTTGACGTTGTTGGAACATCAAGATATCATTCCTTAGCTTGGTAGTTCTTCCCGGTGGGAAAAACTGAGCAAGGAAACGAGTAGTGAGATCATCCCAAGAGGTGATGGATCCTGCGGGTTGACGTTCTAGCCACTGACTAGCTTGATCCCGCAGAGAGAATTGAAAGAGACGCAATCGGGTCGTCTCTCGAGTGGCAACATCAAGGTCTATAGAATCAACGATTTTAAGAAAGTCCTTGAGATGTTGATTAGGATCTTCGGAACGAAGTCCATGGAATGCGCATCCGCTTTGCACCAACCGGATGGTGTCGGATCGCAAGGGTGTGATATTGGCTCCTTGAGTGAGCTCAATGGTGTTTCGATAGCCATGGTGGCTAGGACGGGAATACTCTCCTAAAGTACGGGCTCTAGGAGGTGGTGGTTGTTGTGGTGGTGGGTTGTTGGGATTAAGGATATTACCATCTTCCATGATGTCGGATGGTATGGTTACGAACAAAGACACGAAGAAAATAGATAGACTAAAGAAAACCTAGAAAAATAAAACAAAAATCTCACTAGAAAGGAATCTAGTGAGTAGACCTATAAAATAAAAATTCAACCTAAACAATAACTATTCCCCGGCAACGGCGCCAAAAACTTGATGCGTGGTTTTGTAACCTTACAACAGGTTTTACCTCTCGAGGGATCTCAAGAGGCTTACAACCCCACCAGGCAGTGTACCTGACCGATGTAGTATAGTGTAGTGGTAAGTACGGGGGATTGATCGTTCTCCACAGGGAATAGTGTTCGTTAGGTATGAAAGACTACTCTAATAGGTCTAAGGGTTGAGGAAGATTCTTTTTTATGTTTTTATAATTTTTTGAAAGCAAGTAAAATCTCGGTTTTGAAGGAGTGGGCGGAATTAGTTGCTAGTCAACTAACCCAAATAACTACAAATGCAAATAAAATAAATAACTGAAAATAAAATGTTGGTGAGAACTTAAGTGTAGAGAAATGTGTTTACTTAGATTTCCTTACTCCCTAACTATCTTTTACCGGTTGATTAGTGTGTATTAGTCGCGTGGATGACGGGTGTATTCCTTAATACCAATCGTGGGGTGGCGTACGTACTTCCCCAACTCTACAAGCTCCTACTTCACTCCTATGTCGAGCCGGCTAGGAAGCTCCTAACATGGGATCACTAGAATTCGCTTGTGCATTAAATACAACCATAAAAACCTTTAGTACGCATTTGGTTCATGTTTCTTAAGACGTTCAAGCAAGTTACCGAATAGGAAGTTAGCCAGTTTTCTTAAGCCTAACATAGATAAACAATCATCCAATACAACTAATAACACACTAATAACCAATAATCAATAGCTAGGTTTCATTAGATCTAAGCAAACACAAGATAAATCTAGCCTAACATGTTAAACAAAAGACAAGAACAAGATAAAATCAAACAACACATAGACATATTGAATGATTAATTGATAACTTATCTTTCAATGTAACATGGAAGATCTCAAGGCAAAAAGCCTTGAAAAAGATGCTAAAATCGTCTTAGGGTTTTCTCCCAAAAATTCCACACTAAGCTCTCTCTAATGACAAAGAATTGCAAAACTATATATAGATTTTTACATCTGACGGCGTCACCTTATGGAGTGTGACGCCGTCACCTCGCCGCTTCTAGGGTTCCCGGATGACCTTCTTGACGCCGTCCCTCTTTAGCTCTCCAAAATCCGTTCTGGCTTATCAAGGCTTGACGCCGTCAGCCCTTGAACGTGACGCCGTCCCTCTTTGAATTAAGCCGTGACGCCCTTGATCAGGTTAAAGCGTGACGCCGTCAGAATTTACATGCAATTTTCACTGGCTTATCATGAGTAAATTTCACGTCCACCTTTTCTTGCCAAGCCATGACGCCGTCCAGAGTAAAATCTGACGCCGTCAAAGGTAACTTTTAGCCGATTTTTGAGACTTTGTCGTTTTCTTCACTTTTATGCTCCAAAAACGTCCAAAATGCCTCCTTTTCCAGATTTCTCCTCAAAAGTACCTAAAATGACAAAAGGAACGATTTAGGGCAATATTTGATCAAATAAATACGATTTAGGGCTTAAATGACCCCTTAAAAGCGGTACACTTTTCACTTCATCAAAGGCCTTCAACATAATACACACGGCTGATTTCGATGTTCCCATTAATGTAATCCCCATAGCCCATAATTGCAGCAAAGTGATCATTCCCGAATCTGACCGTTCCGATAAACTTAGCAATAAAGTTTTGAAGCAGTTTGAGATTGCCGGTCATGTGTCGGGAGCACCCGCTATCAACAATCCAAAGGACGATTTGAATCACCTGCATCACAAACATTGGAAACAGGTGGAGATTTGATAACGGTTGGATCCGCTGGGTTAGTAACACAAGAGGTTAGTACTTTAGGTAACCATTTAAAACCAAAAGTGTTCTGTAACCAACGTTGCCAGGTCCAACTAGTCTCTGCCTTTTTCCTAATGTATGCACTAGGTGACTTTGTAGTCTTGGATTTGGGCTTTTCCATATTCTTCTCAGAAACATCTAGTGGGGGCATTCCTAAAATGGACTTTGCACTGGTTTTAAGCCTAGAGGAAGCGCCACTATTTCGTTTCTTTCTCTTATTCAGCAAAGTTTTAGCAACACATTTTGTATGATCACCAGATAGTATGCTATTACGACAAAAAACACAAGTAGCATCAACCAAAACATCTTCATTAACATTTAAAGATTCAGCATTTGTTACATCAATCTTAGAACTAGACTCAGATAAGTGCAATTCTATTCCTGATGTTACATTTGTCTTATTCAAACTACTAACTGGAACTTCTTCAGACTGAGATAACTTCATCCTAGGTTTCTTGACTCTATTCTTCCTCTGTTTCTTGTGAGTCTTGGAATGGCTGACCTTAGGTGTGGTTTCTAGTCCTGTGGAAGTACAAGTAGCTGAATTAGTGGTTACTTCAGATGCTTGGGTATGTTCTTTGTTCACTACATACATCCCTGGGGCAATCTTATGAGTGTTTGTTTTGCCTGTGTCTAAAACTCTGATTTTCTTCTTCAAATCAATAATGATGTGTTGGAACTCTTGATTTTGAGAATCTAATTTTCGATTGAGGCGGACTGTGTCATTTCGGTTTTGAAGAATTTCATCCAGTTCCTTTTCATTTTCAAACAATTTAATTCTTAAAAAAGCTTTTGTTTCCTTAAACTTTTCAGGAACATGACTGTTTTGAAATGATAAAGATGCTATAAGATGTTGAAATTTAAGTTCAAATTCAACACTTTGTTTTTGACACCAGTCAAGCCGTTTTTGAAGATTAAAAGCTTTGTTTTCCACATCATTATTGAGCTATCGAAGAATCTCATTCTCATGTTCCAGATTATCAATCTCCATACGCAACATCTTACTATCCACAGCATGATCATTCACAAGTACGGCATTACCAGATTCATAGAGCGAATTCATAATCACAGACACTACGTCATAACACAAAACCTTTTCCAAGAGTCGATCATTTTCGGTTGCTAAAAATTTCCGTTGAAGTTTTTGACGTTGAATCTTGTCATCTTTAGCTTTGAAAATGGTTTGCATAGATGCTACTTCCGTTTGTAACTCCTCTTCCCATTTTGTTGCGCATTTCTTCAGATTTCTGACATGAGGAAGAATTTTCTTTTGAAGAATCTCTTTCTTTTCTTTTTGAACAGGAGAAAGAAAAGAAGAGACAGGAATTTGAGAACTAAACTCAATTTCATTCTCCAAAAGAGAAATGTCGTCCATAAATGTCTTAAAATATCGAAGAACCCGACATTTTGGAGGCATTTGTGGATCAGCAAGATCCTCTGTCAGACAATCTTTGAAATGTGCAGCAGTCGTGGGGACAGAAGTTATAGACGAAGGAGCACTTATGTTTGTGTATGTTAACGTTTGTTCTGGATGATCCTTGGGAGGGACAAATGATTTGCTCAAATGAGGTCGTGCATTATAATCATAATGTATCTTTGAAAATTTTGTTTGTGAATCTGATCGACCCTCAATCTTGTTTTTCAGAAAATCAGTTTCTTCATCAACAGAATACATAACAACACGTTGAAAGGTATCATCTAACAGAAATGTTGCATTGTATAACTTGGGATTGTCTTTGAGTGCTTTGTGTAAATTTCGGAGTGTGTCACTGCCAAGTGCAAAACTTACTCCTTTAGGACTCGGTTTCACAACATTCTTTTGAATTTGCGTTACAGAATTACCCGTTTTATACACAATGTTTTGAAATTCTTTGAGTTTGGTTTCCAAATCCAGAATTTGATCAAGATAGGAGTCAACACATTTCCTAGTGGCTTGCTTTTCTTCAAGAAGATTCTTCTGAGATGTGGAAAGTTCAGATTGAGTTTTTAACAACTCAGAAGTTAAAGCATCAATTTGTTTTTTGAATTCAAATTGATCTTTTTCTTTTTGTGAGAAAAGCTCAACTTTGGCAACAGTTAGCTCACGTACTTGACTTTCTAAATTTTGAACCTTTACGTATTCTTGTTGAAAAGCTATTTCAATACCTTTTTCACGTTTATCTTGTTTTAGATATCCTGAAAGTTGTTGTTGGTAGCACTCATTATCCTTTGTTAACAATGCAATTTTATCTTTGAGCTTCTGATTGATGTCATTGCATTTTTCTATTTGTGACTGGGTGGTCAATAACAAGGCCTGTAACTCCGAATCTTGATCATTTAAATGATCTTTTTGATCAATATGATCACAATGGTCATCATCAATGAGATCATCAAACGAAACAACGGTTTTATCATCATCAAATGATACAACCGTGTTAATTTGATCATCAGATGGTGATGAAAATGAATCATGTTGGTCAAAAATTTCATTTGTAGATGAAGATACAGATGGTGACGCAATTTCATGTATGAGACATGTAGAATCAGGTACCTGAGAAAGACCATCGGTATCATAGACCGGGCCTGACTCGGACATATTCATTTCTTGCATATTAGCCATAAGCATGACTGCAGCATTTGCCTCTAGATCCTCCATTTCATCATCTGATTCCACATTAGCCATAAAACTTTGATCATTCTGAGTCAACCTTCCAGCAGCCTTTTCATCTTTGAGTGCCATCAGAAGAGCCTCTTTGTGATAAGCACTGCCCATTGTTCTTGGCTTTGGACAAGCGTTTGCCATGTGACCGTTCCCCCCATAATTGTAGCATGTGATAGACGTATTAGCAATGCCTTTCTGACCATTCCCAACATTCGAATTTCCTCTCTGAACATTCCCCATACTGTTTCTGTTTGCCCCTGCAGTATTGAACCTATTTCCTCCTGACTGAACCCTTTGAGTACCATATCCACGATTTCCCGAACCATATCTGCCTGAAGACCTGTTTTGAATTTCAACTCTGCCATCATGAACAACTGCCTGATTCCTGGTATTTGAAGATGAACGAAGACGGTTGTTGGATTTGGTGAATCTTCCAAATGCGTTAGCAATCAATCCAAATGCTTCATTAAGAGAGTTGAAAGCATCCTCTTCTTCATCATAATCTGCATTTGAGTACAGCATTGAATCGGTGTTATTGTATGGAACCAGCTGGTTATCAGAGTATGGTTGTGGTGCTTCATAAGGAATGATTTGATTATGAGGTTGGGGTGGAGGACTTGGTTGAAACGATGAGTGGCCAAATTCCTGGTGTGGTAAAGAGAAGTTAGATTGAGCAACGAGAGCAAGTGAGTTTGATGTTGGTGCGGGTGTGAAACCTCCTCGTGCTGCAATTTCTTTATCCACTTCTGATTGATGTTGTCTGAGGTAATCATACATGAGTCCATATTTGACATCACCAATTTTCTTTGTCTGCCTTACAAAAGTTGCATACTTTTGCCATTCAGGACCAAGACATCCAAGGAATTTTGAGTTGACAGCAATCTTTGGTAACTTTATATCATGACGATCAAGGTCATTGATAATGTTGGTGAAACGGTGATAGTAAGATTCAATGGTTTCCCCTGGTTCCATGATGAAGTGGGTGTACTCCATATACAATTTAGACTCAAGATCTTCCTGGTTTAACTCTGTTCCTTCCATGAGAAGATAAACATGTTCCCACATATCTTTGGCTGTCTTTTGAGCATCAATACTTCGATAGATAGGATTGGGAATCCCTTGAAGTATGAAAGACATAGCCAATTGGTTTGCTTCTTGTTGTAATGTTTGCTCAGTTGTGTAATTTGCAACAGGAATGGGAGTGGTTGTTTCTTCTCTCTCTGTAGTTGCTGGAACAACAGTAGCTGGAATAGGATAGGGTCCTTCTTCAATAACTTTCTTGAGATAGATACCATGAGGTTTTTTCAGTTCAATGAATCTGAGGAATCTACTAGCCCATTGCACGTAGTTACCCGGAGTTAACATTGGTGGAGTTTCTTGACTTCCAGCTTCATGACGTGATTGCTGACTACTAATTGCCTCACACATCTTGTTAAACCAATGAGGTTCTCTGGAGTAGGATGAATAATTCTGCAGTTGTTGATTCTGTTGCATGATCTGTTGTGGGGACACTTGTGGTGGAGTGAGAAATTGATGTTGTTGTACGAATGCTTGTTGTTGTTGATACTGAGGGTGAAATTGCTGTTGTTGTTGTGGATGTTGCTGTAGCTGGTAGTAGTAATTGAAATGAGGTGGTTGAGACATATCTGGATCTTTTAAGATAATTAAGATATGTGTTGATGATGTAGGTTAAGTTGGTTTAGAAATCTAGAGATTTTGTTCAAATGCGATAAAGTACTGTTCACCAAATGCGATAGGGCAATACACCAACTGCGATAACCAAGTGCGATAACAGTTCACCAAGTGCGATAAGATCAGTTCACCAAATGCGATAAGGACAATATACCAAGTGCGATAACCTTCAATAGCGATAACGAAGTAGAAAGTGCGATAAAACTATCAAGTGCGATAAATAATGACAAGTTAAATATGTTATCTTAAAGTGCGATAATTTATTGCAAACTGCGATAAAATATCCAACAGCGATAAGATAATATATCAAACTGCGATGATTTATGGCAAGTGCGATAGATTTATCACAAATCCAAGTTCGATAAATTCTCAACTCTTGTACAAGAGAAGAGAAGCAACTAAGTCGAAGTATTACTACTTTCTAATACAAGAAAGTCTAATACTGAGTCCCAAATGCGATAATTGAAGATTTCCCAAATGCGATGAAACCCTAATCTTTCTTGATTCAAACTGCGATAAAACCCTTAGTTATCTGGATTGCAACTGCGATAAAACCCTTCAACTGCGATGAAACCCTAACTTGTCGAAGTTCACTCAGAAACCAAAACTAGCACTTTTCATCAACTTTTCCAATACGCTAATAATACGGATTACACTAAATCGTCTAGATAACCAATAAACTCGATTGTTTTTGACCTTAAACGATTAGTAATCAAAAGATTTAATGAAGATTAAGCTATCTTAACGTAGAAAATATGAAAAAACGATGATGATGAGTGAAATTTTGACGAGATCCAAGCTATTTTCAACAAAAACGAGAATTTTCACGTTAAGTTGTGAACAAAACTTTTCGAAAACTATAAAACCAACGTAATTAACACTACTAATGATTCAAACACACGATCCTAATTATCCCTAGGCGAATGATACCACTTGTAGGTCACGACTAAATCTCAAACACACACTCGTTAGGACAAATAAGAACTCGTACTACTACTATATTAAGCTACGTATGAAGAGATGAATAAGCTAATAAGCACTACTAAATAAGATAAGAGAATAAGAAGAAGAATGAGAAGAAGAATGGTCGGCTTTCAATATATCGAATGTTACACAAGCATAGCTTACGCATACAACATGAAAAACCAACTACATGAATGAATCCCATGCCTTCTATTTATAGGCATTGGGAGGGGAATAATTCTTAGGAATATTCCCTTACATGTGATAAGGATAAACTAAATAACATGACCGGTCCAAGGACTACTATTGAACCGGTCCATAAATACAAACAATATAGTCCTAATCGTGCAACATTAAATCTAAATGAACAAGACTTGAAATTATATAAAACATGTTCCTAACAATTCTTATACGACTTTGACTAGTTATAAATTTCGAAAAACATGAGTTTTTGTAATAAAGGGGAGGGAGCAATGTATAACTGTTGATAGGTTGCTAGTCATTGGATAATTTGTCAAAAAAAAAAGGTTGAAGTTAAACAATAATCCGATATTTTGCAACCTGCAATATTAGTTGCTTGATTTAATTACAGATTAGGTCATATATCCACAACTTCAAACTAGAAAACTAATGTGACTGTTCAAGTTGTAATGAAGCTTTCGGGATTACAGTTTTCAAGTGGGTTCAATACTTCTTGTTAAATAATTATTAGTGTTTAAATAATTAACTGCCATATGATATATAAATGAAAGGAAATCTTACTTTGCTTCTCTACCATTCCTTTGACTTGAACCTGATGTTTTTCAAGTCCTTCAAGTGTTCTTCGGCATTTCTCTAGGTGCTGATCCACTTCTTCTTTGAATTTCTCATATATGCCCTTCAGCTGCTCTTGTTGCTCTGCATTGATTTCGTGGGTCAAAAATGATGAAAGAAACATATGGGGTAGAATATAAATTAACTTCTGATTAATCATCGGTTATGACACAGATGGAAAAAACATCAAGATTTTATATTGTCTTTGTTGGTGTTCTACCATATACAATTTATAAAAGAAATCAGCATCATACATAAATTATATCATATTAACATGCACCATTCAACCTGACAAGTATTTCTTATCACATGAAGCTATCGAAATCTGCACCAACTTCACTCTGCTTTATCCTATGGCTCAAGAACCTCTATCTACTGACTTCAAGCAGGAAAAAAAAATATTCCTAACAACTTGTTAGGATCTCTGGGAAATAAGAGTTTCATTGTTGCTGCCGATAGTGTTAAGCTGGTTCCTGCCGATAGCTTTGGTTCCTGCTGCAAGCTCATTGCTGCCGACAGTGTTGTCTCGTTCCTACTGATAGTGTTGTTGCTGCGGATAGTATTGTTAGTTATCCGTATATTTAGAATGTTTGTTAAGATTTATTTTTAGAAGAGATCTCGTTTATCTCTTCACACGTTTTCTTGTAGAACGGGTTAGGGTTAGGTCATATTGTTAGTATAAAAGATAAACCCGTCTATGAGTTTATGTACGCCTTTAACGTTTTCAATATTCAATAAACAATTCTGAGTTCATAGTTTGATCCATAGAGGATCATTGTCGTTTAGAGTTTTCTTCTTTATTATACTTGCTGTTTAGTTTCCGCATAAACGCTTGTATAGCATACAGAGGTTCTCGTTTAAACCAAGCTCAATCAAGCTCGAATTACTCGATCCTACAAGTGGTATCAGAGCCTGGTAAGGATCTCTGATAAAGAAGGAAACATTGTTAAGTTGTATTTCTTGAATCTTTTCACAATGTCGCTGCTGTCAGGTGATAGATTTGAAATGTGTGCAATGAAGATTAGGAGTTTGTTCCAAAATAAGTCTATGGAAAAGCTGACTGATAAAGATGAATCCTATAAAACAAAAGATAATGTGGAAGAATATGCTCTGTTGGGATTCCCGTCTCAGGTACAAAGATGTAATCCTGCCTGTCAAGAATTATACTCAACTCTTAATAATGAATATGATGACATGAAGTCTAAGTATAATGAATACTTTATTAAGGTACAAGCTTATGATAAGGCAGTTAAAACATTAGAAAAGCAAAAAGTTTGGTTTCAAAAGAATCAGTTAGCTTATGAGGAAAAGATAAGAGTTTTAGAGAGGGACTTGAAAAACACCACTAATGAGCTTAAACATACTGAGTCTCAAAAAGCTAAGGTGGTGTTAGAGAAACAGGATTTGCAATCTAAACTAGATAATGCCTTGGCTAGGTTTGATAAATGGAAAGATTCATCTAAAAACCTAAACAAGCTAGTCGATAGTTCTATGTCTACAAAAACTAAAAGAGGTTTAGGTTATGGTAACCTGATAGGGCCAAATCAATTTTATGATCCTAATGAGTACAGTGTTTTTAATCCTGAACCTGTAGACTACCAAATACCTGTTAAGTATGTGAAAGAAGGAGGAATGAATGTTGTTCCTCCACCTATCAGAGGAGTCTTTAAGCCTGCCCCTGTCCACTCTCTCTCTGACATTGACTCCAATGAGTCACAAATGGTTTATGGTAAAAAGTCAAAAGATTTACCTGAACCTAATGATTGTGTCTCTTGTCCCACTAGTGACAAGTCCTCAGAGGCAGAGTCTAAAGACTTTGTTTCATGTGACTCAAGTGAAAAGTCAACCACACCCAAATATCATAAGTCCTCAAGTTCAACTAATGGTAAATCTGCTCCTAAATCAGCCTTTTCAGATAACAGCTCAATTAATTCTTTTAAAAACAACTGGGTCTCTAGTTCCACTAGTGATAATGGTGTCAATATTAAGAAAAGTTGTAGTAAAAACAAGGCTGCTAGGAAGAAGACATGTTTTGTGTGTGGTAGTCAATATCATCTCATTAAAGACTGTGATTATCATGAGAAAAGAATGAATGGTGGGAAGCAACAGGCCAGATCATTGTGGAAAAATGTTAAACACATACCACCATATGTTCCACAAGCAGCAGGAATGAACCTTTATAGGACTCCCTTTCCTGCTGATAGACCTGTTCCTGCTGTTACCTCTGTTTCTGCTGATACTCAGGGAACCATTCCTGCTGGTACCTCTTCATATTTTCAGAGGGATTTCAGGCATGCCTATTCTAATCAAATCTTTGGTGGGGGAATGGCTTATTCTCCATGGTATCCTTGGTAATTGTCCTGTTTGGTTAATCATGTTGTTGTAATTATGTTTGCTGGTTTGAAGGGTGTCATTAGCCTAAGGGGAGGCTAATGCTTGTATTTTTGTCTTGTTTTTTCATTCATTTATGTTTGTGTTTCTCTAATTTTGTTTTGCAGGTTTTTCAGTGTCTTTTGTTAGTTAACTTTGTTTTGCAGTTTTCTTTATCTTAATGCTTGGAATTTAAACTAAAGACAGTGATTTTCATTCATCATAAGAAAGATAAGCACATTCAGTTGCTGATTACAAAAGATTACGGGTTTCAAAAGCTTCTTATCAACTTCATTCAAAACATCATACCAACCTTCTAACATCAATCTACCTAAACCCTACAACCTATTCCATCTTCTCTTTACCCTTACCCAGATTATCAGGCATGAACCTCCTTCCTCTCTGGCGACTGATCTCTTCATAAACATGGGGGACTGGAAGTGCCAATATCACTGGCAGTGGTTGTCTTGGTTCAGGGGGTGGCTTTGAAGAGCTTGAGGTAGTTGTCCTTTGATGTGTTCTGGAGCGTGTTCTTGCAGTTGGATGTCTTGGCTGTGGAATAGGGTTGCTTGATTGTGGAGCTGGCTGGGTTGGTTTGGGAGTTGGTCTGATGGGATTCTTCCTTTGTCTTGGATCTTGGCCTTCACGTTGTCGATTGTCTCGACTTCGAGGGTTTGGTTTCTCTCGGCTAGAGCCTTCTTGAAGATTAGACTTGCCTTTTGGTACCGGTACTTTATAGAAGGCTGCAGTTGTTCTCTCCATCTCTTCAGTAAGCAGAGCAACTGTCCTCTTCATCTGTTCTCTGTGCTCATCTGTTAAGGGAAAATTGGGAGGGAAAGTCTCCCATTTACCCTGACAATAAACCAAAGATTTCAACTCTGATGAATCTTCATCATCAGAGCTAAAGTACTCAAATGAAGAAGGGGTAGATGGAAGAGGATCAGATGAATCCTCCTCAACCTTGGTCTTACCTTTGTTTTTAGAGGATGATGCTGTTTTGGGGAAGTAGTTGGTCCACCCTGAATCACTGGATGAGGAAGAATCTGATGAGATTTCTATAACTGGCTGTTTAGATGAACTCATGATTTTGAAGATTTTTTTTTTATTTGTGATGATAAAGTTATGTGATTTGAGGGTTATATAATGATATGGAGATTAGTGAGAATTTATTGGTGGTTGGTATTGTGATTTAATTCGGGTAAGTTGTTCTTAATGACTAAGTTCGGAAGGTTGACTGCGGTCAAACCAACTCATTGCTGCCGAATGGTCAAAGATCTTGTTGCTGCCGATCGACCAAATATTGCTGCCGATTGGTCAAACCTTCTTAAGTTAATTGGTCAATGTTACGTGCAAAGAATTGCAGCAATTTAAAGTGATATTTTTGGCAACACAACGTATAATTGCACTTCTCTCATCTCAAATTCTCAAAAACCTATCGAACCCTAATTTTCCCATTTCAAACCCTAAATCATTTCTTCAACGCAATGACTACTCTTCGTTACAAGGATGATCATAACAAGGTTGCTTATTTGGAGTCTTCTTCAAGAAGTGTTGGTTATGATGAGGTTCTAGCATTTCTTCGTGGGTCATCTATTCGTTATGCCCTCACTTATTGCCCAGTGACGGTGTATGATTCATTGGTCAAACAGTTTTGGGGAACAGCTAAGGTAAGACACATTGTGGGAAGGGAAGATGATATTGTTGCTACCATTGATAACCAAGAAGTGATTATTACTGAGGAGTTGATTCGGGTACAGCTTCAATTTCCTGAGGAGCAAGGGGAATATGATCTTTCAAGGCAAGATATTACTGATGGTATGGCAGCTATAGGTTATCCTGTTACTGGTAGTTGTACTTTCTTGAAAAGTAAGTTGTCTCCTCAATGGAGATTTCTGATTCATACTTTACTCCAGTGTCTTAGTGTTAAGACAGGTGGTTGGGATCAATGTCCAAGTCCTATTGCATCTGGTCTAGTTTGTTTATCTCAGGGTAGGATCTTTAATTGGGCAAAATATATTTTTGAGGGAATGATTGAGAATATCAGTAATGGTAAAAACAGCTTTTTGATGTACCCTAGATTTCTTCAAATCATCTTAGGTGTACAGACCATTAATATATCCCCTAAGATTGTAAATCGGTTGACTGCCAAAATGTTTGCCTTGATGAAGATGAACTTTACTGGCCAACATTTGCCTTTGTTGCCTCCTATGTTACACAACCCTGATCCTGCTGACAACCCAGATCTTGCTGATAATGTCAGTATCCCACCATCACCCAATGCAGCTGATGAAGGGCCTTCAGTTGCTGCTGATGCATCTGCATCAGTTGCTGCTGATGATCCATTACCACCATCACCTAGACCAGTGACACCTACTCCTGAATCTAATGATCCTGATGAGCTCAATGAACAGACCATCACAGTTGAAACACCCAGTGTTCAGCCAACAGCTTCTGTGGATTTACCTTCTTCTTCAAGGCCTTCATCTCCTAGTCCTACTAGGCAGCCATTTAGTTATGACACCAATGCAGGGGAAGGATTTAATGTTTCTCCACCCAGAGCCAATGAAGCTTCTAATACCTCAGGTATTCCTGCTGGTGGAGCTGAGGATGCTGTTGATCTCACCTCTATGTCCCAGTTACTTGACAGATCTGTGAAGAAAATTGAGGCATTGGAGTCAGAACTTAATGAGACAAAAAGGATTTTTAGTGAGAAAGTGGAGAATTTGGAAAAGGAGCTCAGGGATTCTAATGAAGCTTTTAGTAGAACTGTCCAAGAACTAAATGAAAGGATCAGCATATTGGAGGCTAGTCATGTGCAAAAGAAAAGAAGGGTTATTCTTTCTGAGTCTGAGGAAGATCAGGATGATATGATATTTGATGGGCTTAATGTGCTAGCATCTGTTTCTCTTGATGGTGCAAATACTGAAGTACCTACCACTTCTGAGCACACCATCACTACTCAAGCTCAGGTCTCCACTGAAACAAGGACCATTGCTGCTGATGACTCTGCTGTTCCTGCTAATGTTGATAGTATTTCTTCTGAGTCTAAGGTTCCTGTTACTACTGTTGGTAGTTCATCTGTTGCTGCTGATAGTAATATCATTCCTCCTGAAGCAACTAAAAATGATGAAGAGATAGCTGAAAAGGTGCATGAACAGGAAATTGCTGCTGAAGAAGCTAGATTAGCTCAGGTTGCTCAAGATGAGGAGCTTGCAAGGAAATTATCTGTAGATGAGAGGGATATAGCTGAGACTACTTCAGAAGAGTTCAGTGAGCAAGTTGAATACTTGTTGAATACTGACATGATTATTCGAGCTCATGGCTTTATGGTTCTTCAACATTCAGAGTTGGATTCAGATGTAAGGTCAGATCTGCTCAAGGCTTTTATCTTAAAGAAACATAATGTAGCCACTTGGAATGACTTGATGCAGAGGATCAGTGAAAGACAAAGGTCAAGATTTAAAATGCCTACAAACAGAGATAACATCCATTTTATGAAGGTATATCTGAAGAATGAAGCTAACTATAAGCTGAATGAGTTCAAAGGGTGGACTGATGCTGCGATCCAAAAGTTGTTCCTTGATACCTATGCAAGGATAAATTCTTCATTACTGACAGACATTCCACAAAAGAAGAAAAGAGCTTCTTCACCTTTAGAATCTGATAGTGCAAAGAAAATGAAGACTGGAGAGACATTGTCTGGTACATCAAGTCTTAATGTAGATGCATCTGAGGCATCACAAGAAGTTCCTGTTTCTGCTGGTATTCCTGCTGATCATGTCTCTGTTTCTGCTGCACCATCTCACTCAGTTCCTATCCTGTAATATGGGTTAAGAACAAGGCATAAGAGTCTCTCTCATCATTCTTCTTCTATGGATATTTCTGAAGTGGATGATCAAGATTTGATTAGGATTGACTCAGATAGTGATTCAGAAGGTGATTCCATTCACTCTTGGGGTCATATTGCTCACTGGGAGATTAGGTCTACTTCTGATGGTGAAGTCAATGTTTGGTTTTCTCTTAATGGGACAGTCAAATTCTTTACTTTTCTGAGGGAGATCTTGCATAAAGTTGAAAGGAAAGATTTGGAGCATCTTTACAAGATAGTGGATAATCACTATCAAACTCATACTCCTACTGGAATTGGCCTACTGCTTTGGGGAGATTTACAAGTCTTGATGAATACATTGGACGGAAACAAGCTTAAATTGGTGTGGGGTAATCAATCATCCTGGAGAGTCTTTTCTTGGAGATTATATCCTTCTTCCAATGTTCATGTTGTGGAACTCATCTCTGGCAAGTTCCTGACTATGTTTGTGGATATCTCTTATCCTTTATCTGAGGGTGTGTTGAAGAGAATGCTAACACAGAAGGTCAGAGTTCCCAAGCATACAATTGGAAATGATTTAACTACTGCTGAACAATTGGTTAAATTCATCAAGGATCAACTTGCAGCTAAGGGATCATCAGCTTAAGGGGAGGATTGCAGATTAAGGGGAGGATTGAAGCTCAAGGGGAGGATTGTTCTTGTTGTTGTTGTTGTTGTATATTTTTCTATCTTTCTTTCTTTTGGTTTCTTTTCTTATTTTCTTTCTTTTCTTTTGGTGTGTTTCTGATTTGTTTTTCTTAGTTTAAAAATATATATATATATATATATATATATATATATATATATATATATATATATATATATATATATATATATATATCTTGTATATTGTGTGCTAATAAGTTGGTTTTGAGCAACACCTTGCAGGTACAGTGTTGGTGTTTACACCTGCACAACAAATGGTGCTCAACTCACCATGTCTTGCAGACAAGAAAGAGTTGACTCACCATGAGGGTACGGCTCTGGTGTGATTATCAAATCCGTTGATAGCTGTAATAGCTTGCTCAAAGCTATAGGGTACTTCAACTCACCCATGGTTTATTCCTGAGAGTTGAAAATGGTTCTCAATTCACCATGGATGTAACCCTTTATGGGATCCAAAGGATTGGCTAGTCCACAAAAGTATGGTTTGTGGTAAAGACAATTGGTATCCATATTTGGTATTCAATTCACCAAGGTTCAGTTGAAACCAAAGAATTGACTAGTCCTGAGCAAACGGCTACAGGTAAAGACAAGTCAAATCCGTTTATAGTTGCTGATTTGCTAATAAATCAGATGGTTATCAATGTACCATGGTCTACCAAACCTAAACATTGGCTACTCCAGTAGTGATGGCTATTGGTAAAGAGACATCAAATCCATTAATTTTCAATGATTCACCTCTCACAGGAGTTAACACACCTGGATGTGATGAGAATAGTATGAAACTTAAGTGATTTGATGTACATATTGTCATAAGTAGCAGCCAAGTTCAAGTGAATGTCATGGTGACCAGTATACATGTTTTGAAGAAGATTTCCTATTCCTGCTGAACTATTGAAGTTGCTGTTGGATGCTATAGAGGTTGAAATCTTGCAGGTTATGGATGTTGCTGCTGGTTACTACTTATTGCTGCTGCTAAGTCGCAGTCCTCAAGCCTGAGAAGTTCAAAGCTCTATCACATTGGAATCTTGCAGGTTAACCTAGTCAACCTCAAGATTAGGGGAGGATTGTTAGGATCTCTGGGAAATAAGAGTTTCATTATTGCTGCCGATAGTGTTAAGCTGGTTCCTGCCGATAGCTTTGGTTCCTGCTGCAAGCTCATTGCTGCCGACAGTGTTGTCTCGTTCCTACTGATAGTGTTGTTGCTGCGGATAGTATTGTTAGTTATCCGTATATTTAGAATGTTTGTTAAGATTTATTTTTAGAAGAGATCTCGTTTATCTCTTCACACGTTTTCTTGTAGAACGGGTTAGGGTTAGGTCATATTGTTAGTATAAAAGATAAACCCGTCTATGAGTTTATGTACGCCTTTAACGTTTTCAATATTCAATAAACAATTCTTAGTTCATAGTTTGATCCATAGAGGATCATTGTCGTTTAGAGTTTTCTTCTTTATTATACTTGCTGTTTAGTTTCCGCATAAACGCTTGTATAGCATACAGAGGTTCTCGTTTAAACCAAGCTCAATCAAGCTCGAATTACTCGATCCTACACAACTTCTATAGCAGCTAAAGTTGCACACTATGTAAACCTCCTGCACTCCAAATAATGTAGTAGGATGCTTCTAATACAAACTTTGGATAGCAAATTATGTTGCTTCTATTTTCGGCACTTACTTCAAACAGAAGACTAATTTCATGGTTTGTCAATAACTCTTTTATAAGGTAAGTAACTAAGGTCATCATATGTATATGAAATGTCGGCTCACTAAAGCGAAGATCAAGTGAGGTGAAAATCTATATCCATGACATTTGCAGCGGTAAACACAATTAAGATTAGGATATGGTAAAAGAGAAAAAATAAGCGCAAAACGACTAGTAGGCTAGTAGCCATATTGACTATATATATTTAACCATGTACCGAAGATTCTAACAATTTCTGTTTATATTGGAAATAAGAGAGAGAATCAATATGCATCCAAATTCCAGTAATGTATATTGACGATGCTATCAAGAAAGTCAATGACCTTAAAAACATTCTCTCTCTTACGAGAAGAGGAAACTGGAAAGGGTGTGAAATTTCTAGCTCTTAAATATATGCACAAGCTAATACTAACCTAAACGTTTTCATTGTGATATTCTAAGTAGTCCGATGTTTAAGTAGTTTGAAGCTATAGACCTAGTAGACCAACTTCTTGAGAAAATCACTAATCAAGGAATAGCAATATCAAAAAACAAGTCAAAACTAACATATCATCGAGTATACATCCACACTAAATAAATACTACCATACCATCCATGCATACGCAAAAACACATTACAATCAACGAATTAGCAATCTCAATAAAAACATGTATCCGGTAATTATACCTTATCTCCTTAACAGTCGAACTCTCATGCGGCTTCAGCTTATCGACAAGTTATATTGGCGGATTCAACCAATCAAAATCATCATCATCGTCTTTACCATTATCAAGATCAACTACTTTCGTATCCATTTGTACCTTTTCACCCTATCCAAATTTCAAAACATAACGTTACACACCGCCCCTATCGCGTTAAAACCGACAACATTTTCTCACAGATTACCCAAAAACCTATCTATTCGACTTCATAATTTATATAAAACTAATATTTTTTTAGATTTTTTACGCAGTATACGAAATATAACCAAAGGAAAAAAAATTACTATAGAAAAATCAGTGGATTTGGTGCGTTTGGATGGATTTAAACATCTAACATCATCATCATCATCATCTGCTCAATCAATTTTTATAATAATCATCAACAACTGAATAAATTAATTATACATAAATAATAAATAAATATATAAAAAGAAAAAACTAACCGTCATCAAGGGAGATGATATTAATAAGCTGAATACGAGTGTAATCAAACAAAGGCTCAAGTTCTTCAATTGGTTCTGCTGCCTGTTTAATTAATTAATTAGTGTGATTGAAATTAAATTCATAAACCTAATTTTGATTGATTTTATTTATGAAGTGTGTAGAGGAAGAGCCGTTTATGAATAATCCCATCATAAACGGCATGAATGGCGGCGGTGGATTTAGATTTGTTTCTGATTTGGTGTCCGGATTTGAACCTTGTTACTAAAACCAGCATGAACACGACCATTTAACTTTCAGAAACCATCACACCCTTTACATTGTTTTTTCAGATTTTTAGATAACAAAATTAGTGACCACAAACAGGGTTACGACGATGGTGGGGATTTGGTGGTGATGGGGTTTCGATGGTGTGGAGGGAGTTATAGTTCTGTGAAATTGGTGATGGTAGTGTTAAATGTGTTGGATCTGTTTATAGATTATAGATAGAGGTGTATACATAAATCAAAAGTTTATGGATCTGTTTATAGATTATAGATAGAGGTTTATAGATTGGTAGTGTAAAAGGTGTATACATAATATGTAAAATGACCAAAAAACCACTTGTACAATATACGGTTGCCCAAAAATCAAAAGTTTGCCCAAAATACACTATGTATTTTGGTCGGTGACGTGGCATCATGTGGATCGTCGGATCAGTTGCCCTAGTCTAAGGGGAGAATTTTGTGAAACCGGGGCGGATAGTCTTAGCACTTGGGCAACCGGGGCATTTTAGTAATTATCCCTTAAAAATATTAAGATTAATGCACAATGCATGTAAACATATACAACAATTCGATACTGATTTAGACGATATAAACCAATTAACACATTACAGACACCATGTACACTGTATGCAAGTAAAACATTAAGGAAAATAACACCTGTTGATAATCTTCTGCATACTGTATCAGAATCGTGTTGTGGAGGATTACCTGATACAAAATCATAAATTTGCATGGTAAAATAAAACAAATTAATGTAGGATGTATTAAAACCTATATAACAACAAAATACCTCATGAACTTTCAACCATGTTTACCGTCTGTGGACGTTTACCTGTTATAGAAGCATAAACATAGATAGTAAAAATATTAAGATTAATGCACAATGCATGTAAACATATTTACCGTCTATGGACGTTTACATGTTATAGAAGCATAAACATAGATAGTAAAAATATTAAGATTAATGCACAATGCATGTAAACATATACAACAATTCGATACTGATTTAGACGGTATAAACTTTTCTTCTCAAGCCAAAAAAAGAGAAGCTGTAAACATGACTGTCAGATCACGCACAACCAAAAACACTCTGCAAGGCTTGCAAAAGGATCTGATAAGAATAATACTGTATCAGAATCATGTTGTGTAGGATTACCTGATACAAAATCATAAACTTACATGGTAATATAGTGTTCTACATGTGGTTAGCACTGCCATACTCTATTAGTACTGCTCGATATACTTGATACTGCTTTTGTGTGTTTATTCTACATATTGTTAGCACTGCCATACTCTATTAGTACTGCTCGATATACTCGATACTGCTTCTGTGTGTTTATGCAATAAAACATTAGATTGCTTCAACAACAACATCATTAAGAATACAAAAACCCTACGAATAGATTGTTTGTTAATAAACGATGGTGCATGTAAACATTAGATTAATTATACAACAACAACATAAAAATTACAACAACCCAATAGTTAAATAATATGTGACAAAACATACCTTCTAAAACAAAGCATTATGTATCGATGGGATATCTGTGTTGCACAACAAAGATAAGCAGTTTAAAAAACTATTAATATGAATTAACAAAATTAAAATTAATACACAATGCATGTAAACATATACAACAATACGATACTGATTTACATGATATAAATTAATTAACACATTAGATACACCATGTATACTGTATGTAAGTAATACACTAATGAAGATAACATCTGTTGATAATCTTCTGCATACTGTATCAGAATCATGTTGTGTAGGATTACCTGATACAAAATCATAAACTTACATGGTAAAATAAAACAAACATT
Organism: Artemisia tridentata subsp. tridentata; assembly: GCA_021014915.2. Taxonomy (NCBI): domain Eukaryota; kingdom Viridiplantae; phylum Streptophyta; class Magnoliopsida; order Asterales; family Asteraceae; genus Artemisia; species Artemisia tridentata. Next base: position 75,197,228 of record CP139504.1, read on the forward strand.
TGTTGATAATCTTCTGCATACTGTATCAGAATCATGTTGTGTAGGATTACATGATACAAAATCATAAACTTACATGGTAAAATAAAACAAACTAATGTACGATGCATTAAAACCTATATAACAACAAAATACCTTGTGAAGGGGTTTTCGAATGTTTCTTCTGAATGATAATGCTTCTGTGTGCTTCAGCAACTATAATCAATTGAAAAAACTTTTTGCAATAAAACATTGGATTGCTTCAACAACAACATCAATAAGAATATAACAACCCTACAAATAGATGTTTGTTAAAAAACGATTGTGCATGTAAACATTAGATTAATTATACAACAACAACAATAAAAAAACAACAACCCAATGGTTAAATTATATGTAAAAAACATACCTTCTGAAGGAGTACCCGTATTATTCTTATCAGATCCTCTTGCAAGACTTGCAGAGTGTTTTTGGCTTGAGAAGAAATGTTATATTTTGATCCACATATAGTGTCAAAGTAGGTATATGATCTTAAATATAGGAATAAAAGATTTATACAAAATACATTCTAAACTTATATTTCAAATCATATCTTCTATAAATTAAACATATTTATAAAAAAAAACCGGAATACGTGTTTACAAAATATATATATATCATTTTAAAAATTCAGTATACACATTCAAGAAGAAGATTATAGTTACTTTTGGCGCATTTCCATGGTCCCTCTTCCCGCCTAAAGTATTGGGAACCGTTCATATACCTCTCCAGCCTATTTATACCTATCGATTGGAAAACCGTTCATAATCAACCGTTCATATACAACTCCTTTGATATTTTCATTAGATATTATATTTCAAATTTCAATGGCTGAATCCACTTCAACTCCTGTTTCAAACAAAAACAAACGCCCAAAGGATGATTCTCCTCCACCAATCCCTGAAAAGTTAAAGAAACATTTTAACATATCCCAAAAAATTTGGGATAAATGCAATTCTGGCCAGTATGGTACTGAAAAAACATTGATAGAACTTTACAACAGCCGTATAAAGAGGCTGGAAGAAAAGAATAAGGAATATTTAAAGATCATTTTGGAGCATCAGAAGAAAGTAGATGATGGGAACAAAGTAATAAAAAAACAAGAGAGAAAATAGTTGGTGTTTACAAAAGTATTGAAGATAGTTTATTTATTTCTTAATGTATCTTTTGTTTATATATTTTGACTATGTAAATGTAAACTTATTTTGACTTAGTTTATATATTACTTAACTTTTCCAATTCATACAAGTTTATGATATTTGAGTGCAGTTATTATTATTAGTTTATGATATATGTGTTTCCCCTGATGTTAAAGGGGTGTTTGGTTTCTTGGATACTTAGAAGACTATTAACACTAAAACAGTAAACTGTGTTGTAATGCAAGAACAACAATATCACCAAAACTGATTAAGTGTCTTCCTTTACACTTAATCCCTTCCAAATGTATGTGTGCAGTATGGTTTTAAAAGAAAATTGAAATTGAGTTCATACTGCTGAGAAAAAGTTTTTGCACAAGGTTTGTACTGCTAGGCAAAAAATTGTACTGCCAGCGTAAACTTTGTACTGCTGGGTATCCGTTAGTACTGTTTGGGAGTGCAGGGTACGTTTGTGTCACTTTTTACTTAAAGGGTATAAATCCCCAATTGCGGCACACAATCATATTCACGCACACATTACTCTCTCTCTTCCACGGCCTAAACGAATTTTAATCGTCATATTGCAAAACCCCAAATCAAATCATAATGTCGAACCTAACTTTTACCGAACCTCATAATAATGTTGCCTTTTTATAAAAATCCAATGAGTCTGTAGATTTTACTGAGATCATTGATTTCCTTAATGCAAGCTATATTAAGTTTGCATTAACAGTAAAACCTACTACATATACTTCTAACATTATCCAGTTTTGGTCATCTGCTAAGGTCGAAACTATTAATGGGGAAGTACAAATCCAAGCCCTTGTAGATGGGCAGAGGATTGTCATTACAGAGGCGTATATTCGAAGAGATCTTCTCCTAGATGATGCAAACGGAGTTGAGAATCTTCCAAATACTACAATCTTTGAAAAACATTCACTGATGGGCTATGAGAGAAAAACATATGCTTTAAAGTTTTATAAAGGTAATTTTTCTCCTCAGTAAAATTTTTTAATTCATAATGTCTGATGTGCGTGTTGTGTTGCTCTAATTTATACCCACGGTATGTCGTTGTGGTTTTAGCAGTATTCAAGTTTTAAATTTATATTTAGCCGACTTATCAATATAACACACACTTTAACGAGCAGTGTACCCGGTCAGTATGAATATAATGATAAGTAGAGTGTCGATCACTAAGAGTGGAACGTATTATCTAGTTATTCTAATCAGTATTTTAATATCTTAAGTTAGCTATACAACCTAATCTAACGCAAGGGGGTTCAGCCTGAGAGACTGGCACGGTTTGATTATGATTAAATATAAACTAAACTAATAAGCACGAATCAGCGATTAGCACACACGTACATAGATAAATACTTGAGACAATAATAAGACCTGTTGATGCGTGGTTTTGCAACCTTACAACAGGTTTTACCTCTCGAGGGATCTCAAGAGGCTTACAACCCCACCAGGCAGTGTACCTGACCGATGTAGTATAGTGTAGTGGTAAGTACGGGGGATTGATCGTTCTCCACAGGGAATAGTGTTCGTTAGGTATGAAAAACTACTCTAATAGGTCTAAGGGTGAAAGAAGATTCTTTTTATGTTTTTATAATTTTATGAAAGCAAGTAAAATCTCGGGTTTGAAAGAGTGGGCGGAATTAGTTGCTAGTCAACTAACCCAAATAACTACGAATGCAAATAAAATAAAATAAAAGAAAATGAAAAGGTGGTAAAACTTATGTGGTGAGAAATGTGTTTACTTAGATTTCCTTACTCCCTAACTATCTTTTACCGGTTGATTAGTGTGTATTAATTGCGTGGATGACGGGTGTATTCCTTAATATCAATCGTGGGGTGGCGTACGTACTTCCCCAACTCTACAAGCTCCTACTTCACTCCTATGTCGAGCCGGATAGGAAGCTCCTAACATGGGATCACTAGAATTCGCTCATGCATTAAATACAACCATAAAAACCTTTAGTACGCATTGGTTCATGTTTCTTAAGACGTTCAAGCAAGTTACCGAATAGGAAGTTAGCCAGTTTTCTTAAGCCTAACATAGATAAACAATCATCCAATACAACTAATAACACACTAATAACCAATAATCAATAGCTAGGTTTCATTAGATCTAAGCAAACACAAAGAAAACCTAGCCTAGCATGTTAAACAAAAGACAAGAACAAGATAGAATCAAACAACACATAGACATATTGAATGATTAATTGATAACTTATCTTCAATGTAACATGGAAGATCTCAAGGCAAAAAGCCTTGAAAAAGCTGCTAAAATCGTCCTAGGGTTTTTCACACACAAAGTTCCACACAAGTTCCACCCACATGACAAAAAATTGCAAAACTATATATAGACTTTCAGATCTGACGGCGTCACGTTTTGGAGTGTGACGCCGTCACCTCGCCGCTTTCAGGGTTCCCGGATGGCCTTCTTGACGCCGTCCCTCTTTAGCTCTCCAAAATCCGTTCTGGCTTATCAAGGCTTGACGCCGTCAGAATTAGGCGTGACGCCGTCCCGCTTTAACTTATACCGTGACGACCTTGATCATATTAAAGGGTGACGCCGTCAGAATTCCCATGCAAATTTCTCTGGCTTATCATGAGTAAATTTCACATCCACCACTTTTGCCAAGCCATGACGCCGTCTGGGGATAATCCTGACGTCGTCAAAGGTACTTTTTAGCATAAATTTGAGACTTTGTCGTTTTCTTCACTTTTTTGCTCCAAAAACGTCCAAAATGCTTCCTTTTCCAGATTTCTTCTCCAAAGTACCTAAAATGACAAAAGGAACGATTTAGGGCAATATTTGATCAAATAAATACGATTTAGGGCTTAAATGACCCCCTAAAAGCGGTACACTTTTCGCTTCATCAAATACCCTTACACTTGAGATTTGCTTGTCCTCAAGCAAATGCGCTTTTATTCTAATCAAAATACAAGTTAGGGGTCATTTAACGCTAATATAAAAGTAATTACAACAAATAATCGTTCCACTTTAATCATAATAAGCACGGAGATTACATACTAGCACCTCACAAGTAGTGTTTAGATACTCACATCTCTCAAGTGTCATCAAAATAAATCTCATAAATGAAAACGGATAATATCTCTCACTACCTGTCATAGAAAATAGATTACCATAGGCTTGGGAAAGGATCGAAAACCTCCTCCACTAGGCGTAAGCACCTAAGATAAACTATCAAAGAGGGCTTTTACATGGGTTATAACGTTAGGTGTAGGGATATGATAAACACGGTTTTATTGGATAAGGAATATTTTACTGGTGGCGAGTTAAAGATCTTGATCAATTACATGTACTATACAATGTTGCTAAGCCAAGACTCGACTCAATCTTAAGCTAAAAACAAAATAACAAAAACATAAAACAAACATAAAATAAAACGGGATGGTAGTCCGTATGTTTTTTCTAGTTTTCTTTTTCTCATTTTTTTGTATTTTTCTTGATTTTTTTTTTTTTTTTTTTTTTTTTTTTTTTTTTTTTTGACATACACTCTTGCCCTACCATCCAAAATAATACATCATAGGGGCGTTGCATTCCCCTTACACTTGAACTTTTACATAACTTTACAATTACTATTCTATCGACTCGAATTAAGATAATCGAAAAACTTGGAGTACTTTTAAAATATTTAGCACATATGGGGGTAATAAATGATGTTCTTCCCCATTACTCCATTACACTAGTACTTTACCCATGAGTCCCAATCGTCCCAAAATAATATGTACAAGGATATGACTCGACTTAGCAACCATGTAATCAACTAGATAACTAACTTGGGTTTAAACAAATGTCGTCACAATAATGCACTAAAAAAATGAGTGCATACAAGGTGGGCTAAGGCGATTTGGGTGTACATTTAAGTGGGGTGTAAACAAATTCTTCCTTTAAGTAAAATGCTTAAAGGTCGAAAAGAAAAGATAGGCTCTGAGGGGTGTACTAGGGGTATCGTGTACTAAAAATGAGTACAACACAAAGGGTGTGGGAGAATTACTTGACCAATGTAGCCAAAGTAATTAAAACAAAAACACAGGTGTAAAACAATGGGTTAATCCTAATGCCTCTTATCATGTAGTAAATCTAACTACACGAATGTAGTCTCACTTGTGGCCTCGGAATGGTCCTAACGCAAGTTCTAGAATCTAAGTGCTACCGGTACACACATAATAGCATAAATGCTTTTCCTACCAATTCTAGGGGCGAACCTCACATATTTGGGGGTGGAAAATTTTTTAGTGGTACGGTTTTTGTGCTAGTCATATAACTCCTATCCGTGAGACGTTCATTAAGATCAAAGTTTCACTCCTATATGTTGTAAAAAAATTTAAATTTGGCACTAAAATTGCCCTAACAGGTATTTATCTCAGTTTTATTACACATCTACTATTAAATAAACAAAAATCAAGTGCAATTGTATTCTCTAATCGTACTTTACCCCCCCTTACACTTAAGATGAACATTGTCCCCAATGTTCAAATAACAAGATGTAAAAGTAAAAAGGTAAAAGAATGAAATCAAATACTCCCCTGATTCGCTCGGTGGATAAAGAAATAACATGGTTAGATCTTCTTCCAAAGTAATGTTGAAGCTCCATGACTAATGCATCGCCATAAGCTTGATTCTACAAACATTTCCTTGTCCAAAATAACCTGTTAAACCTGAGAAAACAAACACGAAAACCTGCATAACATCGGCGGGATAAATTCTATATATAAGGATATAATGCTTGTGGAATGATTATTTTGCAGATTCCTGGAGATTATAAGTTAGAGATTTAATAAAAACTTTTTATGAAAACAAAACTTTCAAAAATTTTCAGAAAATTAAAATCTGACGCCGTCATGTTGTAAGGCCTGACGCCGTCAGAAATGATCTGACAGAATTCTCATGTTAAGTTTCCGGAAAATTTCTGGAAAAAACCTATACCTTACTTCCTGGAATTCCTGCAAAACTTCATTATGACTCGATACAAGCATTTGACTCAAACAAATACTAATATGCATGCTTATATCTCATTGTTATCGTTCATGTTCAATCTTGTTCTTTAAAACAGATTTAAATTTCCCTTACACTTATCTTTTGCAAAATACCTTTATATGTAGTTAAGACGAAGTTAAAAACAAAATAAAGCATTTTCACAATTTATATTTGAGACATGAACAGTAAACAAAAAGAATAAGAAATGCATACGGAAACAAATAAAATTAAATAAACAAACAATCAAACAAATAAAGCAAATAAAGCTTGGGTTGCCTCCCAATAAGCGCTTGTTTTTGTTCGAGTCACGAGCCTGACTCTACCCTTATTTAACAAAAATAGGGGAGGTTTTCCCTACACTTAGGATTAAGTGCGGGTGAAAGTAGCGATACACACCCTTAGGGTGTGAATATGCCACGTGAGGTGAAGGGGGTGAGTGAATGGCTTCCTTCATCCTAAAACTACCCGGATAATTTTGGTTGATGGGTGAGTCGGTTCCTCTTTTTTCTCCTAGATGTAAATCTAAGGATGAAAAGTTCTGTAAAGGTTGAGGTTCGTATTCATCAACACTAGGAAATTCCCTAGAACTATGAGTAAGGTCATCACTAAAAGTGTGCAAACCTATATCCTCTAGTTGTGCTTGCTCCAAGGGTTCTACCTCCATCGGGATTCCTAAAGTCTCTTCTACTTCTTCCGGGTAAGTCACGGGCGGTGTGGGTGCCTCAAATGATGGTTGAGTATTTTGTGGGCTTATGGTGTTTACCTCATCATTCCACGTGTCAAGATCACCTATATCCTCGTCAATTATTTTCTTAGGTAGTGATAATAACAAACCTAGTGCTTCATCCAACTTATGGTTTATTGATACGGCTCTATCCACAATTCCTTAGCAAACTAGGTCGCTTTTCCTATTAGCCTCACTAAAACAAGATCCTAAACATGGAGGTTGTTCATAAGAATCTATCCTAGGTGAAGGCTCATATGATTCATAAGTGTCTCTAAATGAGGTATTTTGAACTTCTTGGTGTTCTAGCCACTCAACCATATCTTGCAATCTTAGAAATCTAAGTGAAAAGTCCATTTGAAGCAAATTACAAACAAAATCACAAAGAAAAGATAGACTACGAGAAAGCTACAAAATAAAAAGAAAAAATCTCACTTGATAGGAATCTTGTGAGTAGACCTAATAAAAATAAAATTTCAATATAAGCAATAACTACTCCCCGGCAACGGCGCCAAAAACTTGATGCGTGGTTTTGCAACCTTACAACAGGTTTTACCTCTCGAGGGATCTCAAGAGGCTTACAACCCCACCAGGCAGTGTACCTGACCGATGTAGTATAGTGTAGTGGTAAGTACGGGGGATTGATCGTTCTCCACAGGGAATAGTGTTCGTTAGGTATGAAAAACTACTCTAATAGGTCTAAGGGTGAGAGAAGATTCTTTTTATGTTTTTATAATTTTATGAAAGCAAGTAAAATCTCGGGTTTGAAAGAGTGGGCGGAATTAGTTGCTAGTCAACTAACCCAAATAACTACGAATGCAAATAAAATAAAATAACAGAAAATGAAAAGGTGGTAAAACTTATGTGGTGAGAAATGTGTTTACTTAGATTTCCTTACTCCCTAACTATCTTATACCGGTTGATTAGTGTGTATTAATTGCGTGGATGACGGGTGTATTCCTTAATATCAATCGTGGGGTGGCGTACGTACTTCCCCAACTCTACAAGCTCCTACTTCACTCCTATGTCGAGCCGGCTAGGAAGCTCCTAACATGGGATCACTAGAATTCGCTCATGCATTAAATACAACCATAAAAACCTTTAGTACGCATTGGTTCATGTTTCTTAAGACGTTCAAGCAAGTTACCGAATAGGAAGTTAGCCAGTTTTCTTAAGCCTAACATAGATAAACAATCATCCAATACAACTAATAACACACTAATAACCAATAATCAATAGCTAGGTTTCATTAGATCTAATCAAACACAAAGAAAACCTAGCCTAGCATGTTAAACAAAAGACAAGAACAAGATAGAATCAAACAACACATAGACATATTGAATGATTAATTGATAACTTATCTTCAATGTAACATGGAAGATCTCAAGGCAAAAAGCCTTGAAAAAGCTGCTAAAATCGTCCTAGGGTTTTTCACACACAAAGTTCCACACAAGTTCCACCCTCATGACAAAAAATTGCAAAACTATATATAGACTTTCAGATCTGACGGCGTCACGTTTTGGAGTGTGACGCCGTCACCTCGCCGCTTTTAGGGTTCCCGGATGGCCTTCTTGACGCCGTCCCTCTTTAGCTATCCAAAATCCGTTCTGGCTTATCAAGGCTTGAAGCCGTCAGAATTAGGCGTGACGCCGTCCCGCTTTAACTTATACCGTGACGACCTTGATCATATTAAAGGGTGACGCCGTCAGAATTCTCATGCAAATTTCTCTGGCTTATCATGAGTAAATTTCACATCCACCACTTTTGCCAAGCCATGACGCCGTCTGGGGATAATCCTGACGCCGTCAAAGGTACTTTTTAGCATAAATTTGAGACTTTGTCGTTTTCTTCACTTTTTTGCTCCAAAAACGTCCAAAATGCTTCCTTTTCCAGATTTCTTCTCCAAAGTACCTAAAATGACAAAAGGAACGATTTAGGGCAATATTTGATCAAATAAATACGATTTAGGGCTTAAATGACCCCCTAAAAGCGGTACACTTTTCGCTTCATTACCTGTCCTGATAGTTAAGTAGTTTGTCACTTGTTTTATTGCTAGTTTTATATGAAGTGTATAGTTCGATGCAACGCACCGAGATTAATCCTTTCTCGTTGGCTCTAATCTTATCGGCGAGTAAACCCTTAATGATTACTTATGACTATCCTACTTATCTTTTCTTCCTACTTTTCTACAGAGGATAGAATGCATAGGCGATAGAATAAATAGGCGAGGAAGGGGCATGGCGACCCAAGCAATGCTCAGCTAGACACAGAGGTTATCAATGCACTAATAAAAGTCACCAAAGACATCAACATATAAACTTTAATTAATGGGAAAGCAATTTTAAGGGGAGTTGAAGTGCATGATTAAATCAATGACACAAGCCCATCAATCCTGACCAATTAAAGTGTACTAATACAATAAAACAAAACTACTTAATGAATTGAATACATGCAGGACCTTCTTACAACTCTTGTATCTTCGTTCAAGGTGTGTCTTGTGCTGCTACTTCGTCTGAATTCGGCTTAGGGTTTCTGTGGTCTTCGGTCTTCTAAAAACTAGGCTCTCTGAAATTCGTCTGACCTTTGGGTATTTATAGTTTCTGTCTGAGGGCTAGATGCGGCGCATAGGATAAGTAGATGCGGCGCATTGACTTAACTTCGTGTGGGGTCTAAGATTAATATATTCAAGAATATTCGTACACCGCCAGAAGATGCGGCGTAACTCCATTCTTGGATGCGGCGCATATCCTTGCTGTCTTGGATCGTAGCTTGTGAAATCTTAATAGTGATGCGCCGTATATAATAAGTATGATGCGGCGTATCTGGAGCAGAATGATCTTGATCTTGTACATTTCAGTAGACTCTTAACTTCTTGCATGTTTTGCTCCATAATTAGTCCAAAATCGCCAAGTTTCACATAATACTTGTTTTTACCTGAGAATTACAAAAGTAAACATTAACGTATCAATTCTCACAGATAATATAATAAAACAAGTCAAATAAATAGGATAAATGATGGTAATAAAATGTACTTATTTGAGTTCATCAAATATCCCCCCACTTGAACTTTACTTGTCCCCAAGTAAACCTTAGAATTAATCTTATGAAAATGTATCCTAAAAGATGTTAGGATTTATTTTTATATTTAAGCATGTATTCATTTTTGTCATAATCACACAACCAAACACTTAACGAATTAGAAGTAAAATAAAATATATTGATAAAAGCAAATCTAATCGTTTAACTGTCCAGTCGTGACGAATATTCTATCATAAGCTTGACAAGTATACGCATCTCCTCCACTAAAGCCATGGAATAACAAGTCTAAAGCGGCAAAAAGGGTTTGTTGGTTAAGGGTTAATCATTCTTCTTAATCTCTATCGATCTCAAATTCCAGAAAAGGCGACAAAATCACAAATACATGATCGAATCCACGAACACGATACTTGCAATTGCTCAAATCCTTAACTCGAATAGGCTAAAGATAGGACCAAGTAATCTTCACCAATAATATTATATCAAAAAGGGCGAAAAAATCATAAATACATAGCCGAATCCACGACTACGATACTTAAGATAACTCAAATCCCTAATCTCAATAAATCAAAGGTTTGGATAAAGAATAATATAGGGTGTGGATAATATTTGGGATATAAATTGGTGTAAAATGAAAAATAAACAAAACAGATAAATTAAAATCCTAAGTGTGGTAAATTGCTATCCCAACCATCCCATGAATAAGACTCATATCATTGGATAACTTACGCTTTAACACTTGAAACACACGCTTTAGGTAGACAAGAATTATACTCAACAAGATCTCAATCAAAGAATAAACCTTAGTTGGCGTTCCCATAACGGCCAACTCCCAATCAATCCATAGATATAATATACAACAAATAGTGGTGATATCGACCACTTAATACAAAACTTTACATAAGTTGGTTAAAACAAACATTCAACTTTTCCTTTTTCTTTTTCTTTTCTATTTTTTCGATTTTTTTATTATTATTTTATTTTTTATTTTATATTATTTTATTTTGAACTTTAAACATAAACATAGATGTGTAAAATTTCACCACATCACTATAATGATAACTCTGGATAATTTTTCCATACTTTTCAAGACTTCAGAAATAACGGTGATAGTGAAAGTAGTAAACACACGAAAAATAAACTCAAAGATATACAATATTTACTTTCACTCCAATTGCATTGTGCAATTTCCCAGCTCAACCAAAGATAATGAATTACGCACGCGAACACAGGTAATGTTAGGAAACACACTTTGCCTAAAGCAATTAACCAACCATGGATTTTAATCTACAGGGTAGGCTAAGGTGTAAGGGTGTAACGAAACATTATAACAAAGGTGTAAGAAACGAAAGGAATGGCTCTGAGTGTTTTTCTGGGGGGTATCTTACTCTAAAAATGAGAGTAACAAAAGGGGTTTATACGGGGGTTAACTAACCAGTGTAGTTAGCTAATATCACATAACATATAAAGGCTATTTGGGTGTAATCCTAGAAATTTACCAATTTAGACAAGTCATTCCAATTATATAGATAATACTTATTATGGTGGTCTCGAATAGTATACAGGCCAAGTTCTAAAGTTTACAAGTCACCGGCACACTCATAGATTTGTGAATTTTGAAAAGTTCACAATTTTTGAAATTAACGTCATGTGTGCAGCTATGTAATTTAGACTTTAAACAAAAACATGCTAAAAATTTTAAATTTTGATATATTAAGCACATTTTAAGCATATTTTGAAAAAGTTTAGGACAAGTAAGTGTTCTAATTCTCCAATCCCCCCCACTTAAGTTAAACAACGTCCTCGTTGTTTGTATCAAAGGTTAAAAACTGGAAAATAAAAGAATTAGAACAGAAAAACTCCCCTGAGATTTGCTCGGTATGATCATCCATTATTTGTATAAGAGCAAAAATCAACTTCCTTGTGGATGAGAACGTTTAAGCTTCATATTTGATGTATCCACAGGAAATGCAGGAATCTATAATACCACCAAGACTTTAACACACCTGAGTTAAGAAGGTTCAAACTTGCATAATACATTAGTAGTTAGTAAAAATAAAACATAAAAATTAAACTGAAAATCATCAGGTCAGTCGATACGCCGTATCTTATGGAAGAAGATGCGCCGTATCGAGCCTGGAATAAATACGAATCAGAATTGAAGATGCGCCGCATCCTTAACCAGGGATGCTGATGAAGCGAAAAGTGTACCGCTTTTAAGGGGTCATTTAAGCCCTAAATCGTATTTATTTGATCAAATATTGCCCTAAATCGTTCCTTTTGTCATTTTAGGTAATTTTGAGGAGAAATCTGGAAAAGGAGGCATTTTGGACGTTTTTGGAGCATTAAAGTGAAGAAAACGACAAAGTCTCAAAAATCGGCTAAAAGTTACCTTTGACGGCGTCAGATTTTACTCTGGACGGCGTCATGGCTTGGCAAGAAAAGGTGGATGTGAAATTTACTCATGATAAGCCAGTGAAAATTGCATGTAAATTCTGACGGCGTCACGCTTTAACCTGATCAAGGGCGTCACGGCTTAATTCAAAGAGGGACGGCGTCACGTTCAAGGTCTGACGGCGTCAAGCCTTGATAAGCCAGAACGGATTTTGGAGAGCTAAAGAGGGACGGCGTCAAGAAGGTCATCCGGGAACCCTAAAAGCGGCGAGGTGACGGCGTCACACTCCATAAGGTGACGCCGTCAGATCCAAAAGTCTATATATAGTTTTCTAATTTTTTGTCATTAAGAGAGGACTTAGTGTGGAATTTTTGGGAGAAAACCCTAAGACGATTTTAGCATCTTTTTCAAGGCTTTTTGCCTTGAGATCTTCCATGTTACATTGAAAGATAAGTTATCAATTAATCATTCAATATGTCTATGTGTTGTTTGATTTTATCTTGTTCTTATCTTTTGTTTAACATGTTAGGCTAGATTTATCTTGTGTTTGCTTAGATCTAATGAAACCTAGCTATTGATTATTGGTTATTAGTGTGTTATTAGTTGTATTGGATGATTGTTTATCTATGTTAGGCTTAAGAAAACTGGCTAACTTCCTATTCGGTAACTTGCTTGAACGTCTTAAGAAACATGAACCAAATGCGTACTAAAGGTTTTTATGGTTGTATTTAATGCACAAGCGAATTCTAGTGATCCCATGTTAGGAGCTTCCTAGCCGGCTCGACATAGGAGTGAAGTAGGAGCTTGTAGAGTTGGGGAAGTACGTACGCCACCCCACGATTGGTATTAAGGAATACACCCGTCATCCACGCGACTAATACACACTAATCAACCGGTAAAAGATAGTTAGGGAGTAAGGAAATCTAAGTAAACACATTTCTCTACACTTAAGTTTTCACCAACATTTTCATTTTGGTTATTTTATTTTATTTGCATTTGTAGTTATTTGGGTTAGTTGACTAGCAACTAATTCCGCCCACTCCTTCAAACCCGAGATTTTACTTGCTTTCATAAAATTATAAAACACAAAAAAGAATCTTCCTCAACCTTTAGACCTATTAGAGTAGTTTTTCATACCTAACGAACACTATTCCCTGTGGAGAACGATCAATCCCCCGTACTTACCACTACACTATACTACATCGGTCAGGTACACTGCCTGGTGGGGTTGTAAGCCTCTTGAGATCCTCGAGAGGTAAAACCTGTTGTAAGGTTGCAAAACCACGCATCAAGTTTTTGGCGCCGCTGCCGGGGAATAGTTATTGTTTAGGTTGAATTTTTATTTTATAGGTCTACTCACTAGATTCCTTTCTAGTGAGATTTTTGTTTTATTTTTCTAGGTCTTCTTTAGTCTATCTATTTTCTTCGTTTCTTTGTTCGTAACCATTACCATTCGACATCATGGAAGATGGTAATATCCTTAATCCCAACAACCCACCACCACAACAACCACCACCTCCTAGAGCCCGTACTTTAGGAGAGTATTCCCGTCCTAGCCACCATGGCTATCGAAACACCATTGAGCTCACTCAAGGAGCCAATGTCACACCCTTGCGATCCGACACCATCCGGTTGGTGCAAAGCGGATGCGCATTCCATGGACTTCGTTCCGAAGATCCTAATCAACATCTCAAGGACTTTCTTAAAATCGTTGATTCTATAGACCTTGATGTTGCCACTCGAGAGACGACCCGATTGCGTCTCTTCCAATTCTCTCTGCGGGATCAAGCTAGTCAGTGGCTAGAACGTCAACCCGCAGGATCCATCACCTCTTGGGATGATCTCACTACTCGTTTCCTTGCTCAGTTTTTCCCACCGGGAAGAACTACCAAGCTAAGGAATGATATCTTGATGTTCCAACAACGTCAAGGCGAAACTCTCTACGAGGCATGGACTCGATTCAAGGACTTACTCCAAAAAGTCCCTCATCATGGCATAGAACTTTGGCTCCAAGTCCAAATCTTCTATGACCATATCAATCTCTCCACGAGGCAAACCATTGACCAATCGGCCGGTGGTAAGCTACGTGATCTAAGTGCGGAACAATCATGGGCTCTCCTAGAGGATCTTGCTCTTTATGACAACGAAAGTTGGAGTGATCCCCGTGATTTGAATAAAACGGTCAAGGCAATATCTTTGCCTTCGAACAATTCAAGCACTTCCGACCGTAGGATCATAGAACTTGAAGACCAAGTCAAGTTTCTCATGAAATCCTACGAGACTCCTAAACCTTCAAGCCAAGTGAACAAAATCACTTCTTCATGTGAATTATGTAGTGGTCCCCACGACACTCGTGATTGCATGGAACTCCCCGAACAAGCTTTTGTGGATTACGTATCCTCGCGTACCGACGGAGCGGGAGACAAGTGGTACACTTTCAAACCCGAGCCAAACCATTACGGTGATACATACAACCCCTCATGGAAAAATCACCCGAACCTTAGGTGGAAACAAAACCAAAACGCACAACAAACCAATTCTTCCAACCCACCTAATCGTTTCCAATCAAGCGGTTCCAACTCGAACCGTACTTTCAACAACAATCCTTCCGGCAATGGTAGTACCAATAACTTTGAAGGATTGATGTCTCAATTTATGGCATCTCAAGAAGCTCGTTTAGCCAAGTTTGAAGCCGATTTCAAACAAAAACAAAGCGAGATGACCAATAAGATTGACACCTTGTTGAAAGCCCTCAATGACCGAGAAATGGGAGCACTCCCTAGCAACACGGTCAAGAACCCGAAACTAAACGTCAACGCTATTTCATCGGTTTCGTCTCCTAGTTCTTGTCCACAATATTATTCGGTCAATTCCATGAGCACGTGTTTCAAACAAACCCAAGTCGTTCCAAATGACCAAGAAGTTATGACATCCAAATTGGTCAACAACATAGTTGAAACACCTTCCACTCAAAACCTTGACGAAGAATTCAAGGAGCTCCACCTTGAAAGTCCGGTTGTTGATGAGTTGGATGAAAAGAAGCTCAAGTTAGGCGAAAAAGGGACCGCCTTTGTTCAAAATAAGCTACCTAAGAAATTAGATGATCCGGGCTTATTTGTTCTACCTTGCAAGATCGGTAATTCGGAGGCTTATGACACATTAGCCGATCTTGGATCAAGCCTTAACCTACTTCCGTTACCTCTCTACACCTCTCTAAAACTAGGAAAACTTGAAGAAACCGAGGTGATAATAGGTTTAGCGGATGGGAGTGTTGCTTACCCGGTTGGAGTAGTTAAGGACGTGTTAGTGCACATTGGAAAACTAACCATTTTAGCCGATTTCCACGTCCTTGATATGGTTAGCGACCCTACATGCCCCTTGTTGATAGGTAGAGGATTTTTGGCGACCGCTAGTGCTATGATTGATTGTAAGGAATCCAAGATAGCGGTAGGAGAAGGAGATACTTGGTCAGTCTATGATGTGAAGAAACATGCTTATGATACTAGTGATGAACCGACACCCCATTGGTTAGAGTTGAATAGGAGACCATCTAGATATGGACCTTGGATAGATAGAGGCTTCATAGGACCCCAACGCCCATTTTACCTAGAAGAGGACTTTGTGAACCGAACACATACGGTAGAACAACTCTTGGCTAGGGACACCGAATTGGATCCATTTGAAGACCCTCTAGTTTTTAGAAGGATGATTGAGTTCCTAGGAGTTTTGCCAATTAACCTAGGAATGAATAAGTGGACTTGTGAGGAAGATGATCATAAGTGGAGTTGGGACAAACCACCCAAAGATGGAGATGGGTCATGGCATATTAAGATGACACTGTATGACCCGGATGGAGAGAAGTTTGAAAAGATATATCGTACTAAGCGGACCAATAGGAAACTTCAATCCAAGCTTAACCCTAAAGACGTCCTCGATGACGAGCTCACTTATATAGGGTAGAGTGACTTTGAGTCTAGCTACAAGACTCGTTAATAAAGAAAAGCGCTTCTTGGGAGGCAACCCAAGCTTTACTTTATTTATTTGCTTTGTGTGTTTATTTGTTTGTTTGTTTGTTTTTATTTGTTTCCGTATGTGTGTTTAATTTTTATTCTTATTGATTCATGTTCGAAAACTAAGTTGTGAAAATGCTTTATTTTGTTTTTAACTTCGTCTTAACTACATATAAAGGTATTTTGCAAAAGATAAGTGTAAGGGAAATCTAAATCGGTTTATTAGAACACATATGAACATGAATCGTAATAATAATAAATTAACATACATATTAGTGTGTGTTTGAGTCAAATGCTTGTATCGAGTCATAATGATGTTTTGCAGGATTTCCAGGAAGTAAGGTAAAGGTTTTTCCAGAAATTTTCCGGAAACTTAAAATGAAAATTTTTGTCAGGTCATTTCTGACGGCGTCAGGGTTTATAACCTGACGGCGTCAGATTTAATTTTCAGAAATTTTTGAAAGTTTTGTTTTTAAAAAGTTTTTATTAAAATCTCCAACTTATAATCTCCAGGAATCTGCAAAGTTATCATTCCACAAGCATTATATCCTTATATATAGATTTTATCCCGCCGATGTTATGCAGGTTTTCGTGTTTGTTTTCTCAGGTTTAACAGGTTATTTTGGACAAGGAAATGTTTTTGGATCAAGCTTATGGCGATGCATTAGTCATGGAGCTTCAACATTACTTTGGAAGAAGATTTAACCGTATTATTTCATTATCCACCGAGCGAATCAGGGGAGTATTTGATTTCATTCTTTTACTTTATGCTTTTACATCTTGTTATTTGAACATTGGGGACAATGTTTATCCTAAGTGTAAGGGGAGGGTAAAAGTACAATTAGAGAATGCTATTACGCTTGATTTTTGTTTGTTTAATAGTAGATGTGTAATAAAACTGAGAGAAATACTTGTTAAGGTAATTTTAGTGCCAAATTTAAAAATTTTTACAACATATAGGAGTGAAACTTTGATCTTAATGAGCGTCTCACGGATAGGAGTTATATGACTAGCACAAAAACCGTACCACTAAAAAAATTTTCCACCCCCAAATATGTGAGGTTCGCCCCTAGAATTGGTAGGAAAAGCATTTATGATATGATGTGTGTACCGGTAGCACTTAGATTCTAGAACTTGCGTTAGGACCATTCCGAAGCCACAAGTGAGACTACATTCGTGTAGTTAGATTTACTACATGATAAGAGGCATTAGGATTAACCCATTGTTTTACACCTGTGTTTTTGTTATAATTACTTTGGCTACATTGGTCAAGTAATTCTCCCACACCCTTTGCGTTGTACTCATTTTTAGTACACGATACCCCTAGTACACCCCTCAGAGCCTATCTTTTCGTTTCGACCTTTAAGCATTTTACTTGAAGGAAGAATTTGTTTACACCCCACTTAAATGTACACCCAAATCGCCTTAGCCTACCTTGTATGCACTCATTTTTAGTGCATTATTGTTACAACATTTGTTTAAACCCAAGTTAATTATCTAGTTGACTACATGGTTGCTAAGTCGAGTCATATCCTTGTACATATTGTTTTGGGACGATTGGGACTCATGGGTAAAGTACTAGTGTAATGGAGTAATGGGGAAGAACATCATTTATTACCCCCATATGTGCTAAATGTTTTTAAAAAAAAGTACTCCAAGTGTTTTGATTATCTTAATTCGAGTCATTAGAATAGTTATTTGTAAAGTTATGTAAAAGTTCAAGTGTAAGGGGAATGCAATGCCCCTATGATGTATTATTTTGGATGGTAGGGCAAAAGTGTATGCAAAAAAAAAAAAAAAAAAAAAAAAAAAAAAAAAAAAAAAAAAAAAAAAAAATCGAAAAAATCAAGAAAAATACAAAAAAATGAGAAAAATAAAAAATAAAAAAAACATACGGACTACCATCCCGTTTCATTTTATGTTTATTTTTATGTTTTTGTTATTTTGTTATTTTGTTTCTAGCTTAAGATTGAGTCGAGTCTTGGCTTAGCAACATTGTATAGTACATGTAATTGATCAAGATCTTTAACTCGCCACCAGTAAAATAGCCTTTATCCAACAAAACCGTGTTTTCCTTTTCCCTACACCTAATGTTATAACCCATGTAAAAGCCCTCTTTGATAGTTTATCTTTGGTGCTTACGCCTAGTGGAGGAGGTTTTCGATCCTTTCCCAAGCCTATGGTAATCTATTTGCTATGACAGGTAGTGAGAGATATTATCCGTTTTCCTTTATGAGATTTATTTTGATGACACTTGAGAGATGTGAGTATCTAAACACTACTTGTGAGGTGCTAGTTTATAATCTCCGTGCTTATTATGATTGAAGTGGAACGATTATTTGATGTAATTACTTTTATGTTTGCATTAAATGACCCCTAACTTGTATTTTGATTAGAATAAAAGCGCATTTGCTTGAGGACAAGCAAATCTCAAGTGTAAGGGTATTTGATGAAGCGAAAAGTGTACCGCTTTTAAGGGGTCATTTAAGCCCTAAATCGTATTTATTTGATCAAATATTGCCCTAAATCGTTCCTTTTGTCATTTTAGGTAATTTTGAGGAGAAATCTGGAAAAGGAGGCATTTTGGACGTTTTTGGAGCATTAAAGTGAAGAAAATGACAAAGTCTCAAAAATCGGCTAAAAGTTACCTTTGACGGCGTCAGATTTTACTCTGGACGGCGTCATGGCTTGGCAAGAAAAGGTGGATGTGAAATTTACTCATGATAAGCCAGTGAAAATTGCATGTAAATTCTGACGGCGTCACGCTTTAACCTGATCAAGGCGTCACGGCTTAATTCAAAGAGGGACGGCGTCACGTTCAAGGTCTGACGGCGTCAAGCCTTGATAAGCCAGAACGGATTTTGGAGAGCTAAAGAGGGACGGCGTCAAGAAGGTCATCCGGGAACCCTAAAAGCGGCGAGGTGACGGCGTCACACTCCATAAGGTGACGCCGTCAGATCCAAAAGTCTATATATAGTTTTCTAATTTTTTGTCATTAAGAGAGGACTTAGTGTGGAATTTTTGGGAGAAAACCCTAAGACGATTTTAGCATCTTTTTCAAGGCTTTTTGCCTTGAGATCTTCCATGTTACATTGAAAGATAAGTTATCAATTAATCATTCAATATGTCTATGTGTTGTTTGATTTTATCTTGTTCTTATCTTTTGTTTAACATGTTAGGCTAGATTTATCTTGTGTTTGCTTAGATCTAATGAAACCTAGCTATTGATTATTGGTTATTAGTGTGTTATTAGTTGTATTGGATGATTGTTTATCTATGTTAGGCTTAAGAAAACTGGCTAACTTCCTATTCGGTAACTTGCTTGAACGTCTTAAGAAACATGAACCAAATGCGTACTAAAGGTTTTTATGGTTGTATTTAATGCACAAGCGAATTCTAGTGATCCCATGTTAGGAGCTTCCTAGCCGGCTCGACATAGGAGTGAAGTAGGAGCTTGTAGAGTTGGGGAAGTACGTACGCCACCCCACGATTGGTATTAAGGAATACACCCGTCATCCACGCGACTAATACACACTAATCAACCGGTAAAAGATAGTTAGGGAGTAAGGAAATCTAAGTAAACACATTTCTCTACACTTAAGTTTTCACCAACATTTTCATTTTGGTTATTTTATTTTATTTGCATTTGTAGTTATTTGGGTTAGTTGACTAGCAACTAATTCCGCCCACTCCTTCAAACCCGAGATTTTACTTGCTTTCATAAAATTATAAAAACACAAAAAAGAATCTTCCTCAACCTTTAGACCTATTAGAGTAGTTTTTCATACCTAACGAACACTATTCCCTGTGGAGAACGATCAATCCCCCGTACTTACCACTACACTATACTACATCGGTCAGGTACACTGCCTGGTGGGGTTGTAAGCCTCTTGAGATCCCTCGAGAGGTAAAACCTGTTGTAAGATTGCAAAACCACGCATCAGATGCGCCGCATTAAAATAAACTGACAAAAAGTTTTAAAGTTAAAAATAAAAATGTAGAAAATTAAATAAGATATGACCAGTGCAGGAGATGCGTCGCATCTAAGGATTGAGATGCGCCATATCTTCTGCGGGCCTGACTGACTCAATACAAAATCAGAAAATAAAATAAAAGATAAGCATGGGTTGCCTCCCACGAAGCGCTTGTTTTTGTTCGAGTCACGAGCCTGACTCCACCCTTATTTACTGTTTAATAGGGTGTTGTTCCCCCCACTTTGGATCAAGTGCGGGTGATAATAGCAATAAACACGAAAAGAGTGTAAATTTGCTAGTAAAGATGGAAGAAATAAATAAAGATCATACCTTGGCAATATATGTACATCTTTCCTATCCTTACCCGGTTTGGTTGAAAATTTGTAGGACTTGACCACTTCATCTGAAAGAGTAGTATGTTGAGGAAAAATGAGTCTCCTTTCTTCTTGGTTAGTCTCTTTGGTAGTAAGGCGTCCCTTGACTTCCGCAGAAGATGAGAAAGGGTCTTTAGCAAGTAAAAGTTCGAGTTCCTCTATATACTTCATAGGGTCGAAATCGTCATCTTCATTAGTCATAGCAATGTTTAAGAGCTCATCACCAAATTCTTCCTCAAGCTCCACCAAAAACGGGTTGATCACAGGTGCTTCATGTGCTTCAATAGGTAGTGTAATAAATTTGACCTCATTATTCTTTTGTTTTGCAACCTGTTTAGGAAAACTAGCAAGATTATTAGTAACGGGATTAATAATATTAAATAAATTTGTACCACTTTGTGTTGTAAGTGACTCCAATTCATCTTGTGAATCTCCATCTTCAACTAGTGGTCTTGCAATTTCAGCATCGTCCCGAATTTCATCCTTAAATAAGTAATCCCAGATTTCTTCAAAATCCCTCGTTGGGTCAAAATCTGGTTGAGGTATGTCATCATAAACTATGGCGTCAAATGGTTCGAAATCAAAATTAGAATACTTTTCATCTTCATCCGTTGGATTGTCTAATAGTGGTAATACGATTGCAGAATATTCTTCAACGTAAGGTTCTGTATACACATCATCTTGTGCAATCTCCGGAGAAAAAGTACTATCAATAACAATTGCCGGAATTGGTTTCACGGTATATGACTCCTCCTTATCATCATTTGACATACACCAAGTGTGTTGAAACGGCAACCAATTTCTTTCTTTCTTTGACTTAACCATTTCCAGCAACAAGTATTCTTCCATTGTAATATCCGGATCGTCCATCTTCCTGAAATAAAACTTACTCGTGCAAAAGAAGAGTGAAACAATCAAAGTAAAATAAAAGTTGCTGATATCAGTAGACGATGCGCCGTATCCAAAAAGTTGGATACGCCGTATCTTATAACGTTAAAAATAAATCAGACTTTTATTCAGAAAAGCAATACGCCGCGCTCAATAAATTAAATGCGCCGTATGTTTAATTTATCAAAGATCTATTATATTTATCAAAATTGAATGCGTCGTATTAACAAAAGTTAATGCGCCGTATTTTTGTTACGTTTCAAAATACAAGATTTTTGATTCAGAAGATGCGCCGTATCGATAAAAATCGATGCGTCGTATCTGTTTAATAATTCGAAAACTGTTTTTAATTAAAATAATAGATACGCCGTATCTGCTAAAGCAGATGCGTCGTATGGCGTTATCGTTTAGAAAAATTTCTTATTAAAAACAGATACGCCGTATCTTGGGGAAAGATGCGTCGTATCGAATTTATTAAACGCGTTGTATTTTATAAAAATTAAACGCAATACGCCGTATCTAAGAAAATAGATGCGCCGTATCGTTTGAATTAGCTCAGTACAACGATAGCAGAATAAAAGAAAAATACGGAAAATAAAAACAAACGAAAATAAACAAAAATAAAAACACACAAAAACAGAAAATATGCAAAATAATACAATGAATGCAATTTAACTAATATACAACAGAGTTAGCGGTTAGAATAAAAATTAAAAAGAAAAACCTAATTAAAATACTAATCAAATTAACAGATAATAACAATTCACTCCCCGGCAACGGCGCCAAAAACTTGATGTGCGTGTTGTGTTGCTCTAATTTTTATACCCACGGTATGTCGTTGTGGTTTTAGCAGTATTCAAGTTTTAAATTTATATTTAGCCGACTTATCAATAACACACACATTAACGAGCAGTGTACCCGGTCAGTATGAATATAATGGTAAGTAGAGTGTCGATCACTAAGAGTGAAACACATTATCTAGTTATCCTAATCAGTATTTTAATATCTTAAGTTAGCTATACAACCTAATCTAACGCAAGGGGGTTCAGCCTGAGAGACTGGCACGGTTTGATTATGATTAAATACAAACTAAACTAATAAGCACGAATCAGCGAT